>DVQH01000012.1:0-81086 GCA_018231625.1 Papilio phestus
CCATTCAAATTATGATTACTCGTGTTTCACCTCGGCGGCTTTGCCGCCGTTTTTTACAAGAGGCAGACGGAGCTTTAGCGCCGGCCCTCTTGTAAAATTTTATTTAAGTGTGTAATCAAAGAAATCAGAAAATTTATTGTTCTTAATTTGTTTGAAGAATATGCAATGATTATATTGTTTTAAAATGTCAAATTGTAAATCACCGCATAATGAAAAACCTCAAAATACTATTCTAACTAACTAAAAAATGACTTTATAAAATAATCTAATTTCATATTTTACAAACAAATTGATATTGCATATTGCAAGTTATTTTAGGCTAATCAGTTATATTAGTTAATATTAGTTTTGGTATCACATGAATTGTCTATAATACAAGTTAAGTTTTAGATTATCAAAGTTGATTCTTAGATAATTGATTGGAATTGTTTATGATTTTAGTGTTATAAACTTTAAAAAATATTCAAAAATATAAACTAATTATATCTAATTTTTGAAAATAATTTCACTGAATACTCAAAATTGGTTTTTTAAAATGATGTGAACTCTAGTTGTTGAGGAAATAGATTTGACACAAAGTGAATTGTTTGCTGCCCCCTCCCCCCACAGGTCACCCGTACATAGCGAATCAAGTGGTGTTTCTCGCGGCGGTCTTTTGCGTTCCCTCTTACCAGTGGATTAACCTGTGCACTCTCTGCCGCAAGGATTACCAATGGACAGTGCCTTTTCACTTTATCGAAGGTATGAAAACAGCTCGAGAAATTCACTTGGAGAATGAGCAACAGATGGAATCGTTGTACTTAAAAATGAAACTCAACTACTATCGATCGTACATCTTGATGTATAGTGTCATCATCTCCTACAGTGAGTGGGATCATTTTATTAAATTTTTACTAACATAATGTTGCAGCTATTTGTGTTTTTGCCTCGTATTATATTTTCTACGAGACCAATTTACAGGTGTTCACTTTAGGTATTTTTTGGACTTTATATGAATACCACTGGACAACCTTTATCACACAGAATATGGGTATTTATCCAGCCTGTTTAGAGATTATAATACACTATTTGATTCTAAGGTATGAATGGAAGTAGTATAATTGTGTAACTATGTGTATTGAACTATGACCGAATAGATACAATCGAATTGAGCAAAAACTACAACTAACTTATGAACGTATGAAAATGAGTCGCGTGATGGGCGATCTGTACCGAGTGCATCGATTACTGGAAGAATTGAACGCGGTCAACTCGGACCTCTGTTACTACAACCACTACTGGCGCAAATACATCATGGCGGTCTTTGCTTCTTACGTACCACAGATTCTCTTCGAACTCTACGTCTGTCTCTTCTTTGACATCGGCACTAACGTATTTGTCTTTGCGGTCACTCTCATTATTAACATGTTCTCGCTGATCAGCCAACTTTGCATCTTTTCTGCTTCAGTTTACTCTAAGGTTAGCTTTTATTCATAAGTTAACACTTTGGACGATGCAATAACGATACAATTTTAAGGCTTATTCAATGAAGAAGATTTTGACTGCTATATACAACAATGGTTTGCAAAAACAACGCTTTGCGAGATCGACTCATATCAACCGTTTCCTGCTCAAGCTGAGTAATATCTTGGAACAGTATCAACACGGCAAACACTTAGGCATATACCTACTTGATTTTTACATCATTGACTGGTCTTTCTATTTTCACGTGGTTGTCAACTGTTTTCTATATTTTCTGCTTATCGCCGATATGCTGCAAACCAGAATTTAGATTATAAAAACGACCCATTCTTGCCCAACGTTTGCTCTTTTGCAATTTATTTAGAGAAAATCTTATTATTATACAACACTAAGAACAAGAAAACGAGAGATAGAAAGTGGCAGAGAGTGATCAATGAATCAATGCCAGCGATCGATCAAGCCGGGCGATGAGCAAGTGGAGAATCGATCGAAGGCCATTTGCAACTTGCTTCTGGCGTGCTTGTTGTGATGCAGTGGAGGGGACTAAGTGAGGGGAGCAACGAGCGAGAATATAAAAATTGAGATTGAGAGTTTGCTAGAGTTGCCATACGTCAAGGGGTTAAATTCAATTATATGTACAGACAAATTGGTTCAACAACTTGCGAGGGTGATGGGCTAGTGATGCCAAACCGAATATCTAACGACAACTAGAAGTGGACTGGCCGGTGACGCGCCGCCGGTGGAACTATCTTTGATGCTAAGCCTGGTCGCACCACTTCTCTCGGCTGCCGGTGACGTGACTCACCACTAAACATGAGATTTGGTGGTGAGAGGCCCTCGAGGGGTCGTGACTGAAAGTTTCGCACACCTCTCTCAGTGAACAAGGGCTCGGTGGAGATGCGTCGGGTCATTTCTCTTGGTGGAGGACGCAGGGCCACTCGACGCGCATTTACTCGACTTGCTGCAGCAATCTCTCCGAAATGTCTGCTACGCTGCGTTACAGGTCCTTTGAGGTGAGTAAGAGGTCGCGAGCGACGGGCAAATTCGGATCTCGGCTCAGGCCGAAACGGCTCGTAACGAGACAATTTGGGCTTGAGTATTATTGCATTTTGGTTGGAACTCGCCGCAATATTTCGCGCATGTTTCATTTGCTTTTTAATATCATCAAGCGTTATTCGGAATTCTTTGATAATTTTAAATTTCTTTTCTTCACCATTAATGTTAACAGTTGGTCTGTTCTTGGCATCTTTTGTGGGAATGTTAAGTATTTTGATGCTGTTTGGATTGATTGGTTCATTGGTAGCAGTGGCGGGAAGAGCTTTTTTCTGTTCTAGGAGATTACTGATGTAACGTTTGATGATGTCATTGTAGTCTGTATCTTTGTTTTCATTGCTAGCAGCATTATCTATCTTGCTTTCATTAGGCTTTGTATCGATGTTTGCTAGAAAGAAAGATAGAAGAGTGTTAACTACTGGAGACAACAAGAAGACTCGAGTGTACGATTAAACTGTCCGAGACGACGCGAGACCTGGCTTGGGGTTTTGTGTGCTAACGGGGAGTACACACCAGAGAGAGGTGAGCTCGATGCTCCTACTGTGGAGGTGGATGACGATAGACTCGTGGGTGGATTGGCCAGCTTCTTAATGAGCTCCGATCCGTAAGGCACTGGAATGATGTTGAGACCTGCCAAAAGCAATCAAAATGACTTAGAGTGGTACACACGCACATGTGCCTCAGGAAAGCGTCTTACTCGGGTTGCCATATCGACTAGTCGGTTGGCTGTCATCCGATTGCCCTCCAAATCGGATGAATTCGGCGCTGCCTTTGTTGCTCTGGTAGTTAGCCTGTCCCTGGTAGTTGGCTACTGAGCCATCTGGCGGTGGGCCCGCTTTCGAGATGATGGTCTTCATTTCCTCGATGACAGGTTCTACCTTCTGCAGTACCTTTCGGTACGGTTGGATCACTTCGGTCACTTCCTGTATCACAGGTCGGTACACGTTATGTACCACTCGATGTGGTTCTTCCTCGCTGCTAGTTTCTCTCACCTCCTCAGCGGCTTCTATAATTAGGGCAAAACAAGCCAACCAAAATCAACACGAGAGATCGTTAGAAGCACAATCGGGCAGTGCAATCTTAGACAATGCTCAGTGCGTAACACTATCACTCCGCACGCCTAACACATCTCTCTAATCGCAGTTTCGTGTCTGATGCTCTCACATGGTATGGTAATCGGTGGCGCGTTTAATTGTAACAAATTACGCTTATCGTTACAATTCTTGTTTTATCTTGCCGATATGCCTTGCTTCGAGATTCTTTTTTCTTATGATTAATGTTTTACCATGGTGTAAGGCATTTCGGCAACAAATTCATGTATTCTTTCATAATCAGGAAAAAGCATTAGTATACTATTTTGACCAGTTTAATACAAACTATGTGTATTGAACATGCTAAATTAAGATAATACCATCAAATGATTATTTATAACTATTAGTAACTAATGCTGATAATTTTGGTGTAACTATTTTGATGAATATTCAAAGTTTTCACCGCAAGTTGACAAATTTGTAAGCAATCTTGAAAGAAAACGCGTTTTAGCTTAAATAAAGCATATTATAAAAAGCAATAATCTCCTCTTCCAGTCTATAATTAATATAAAACTAAAAACTGCAAAGCATCATATTAATGAATTCGTTGCTTAAGGATGAACGAAAGTGGAATGCAATTACATAAACTGTATTTGAAGAGGCATTAAATCGAGCAGGTTTGTATGCTTTTATTGATTAAATAAAACCAATCAAATCAACTCTAAATAGAAAGTTGATTTTAATTTATGTTTTTGTCTTTTTTATCATTAGCGACTTGAAAAAAACATTAATAACCTGTTTGTTATAACAGTTATTTTTGTGTGTTAAGGTTCATAACTCAATACTGCAATGACAATTCCTCGTTACTGCACTAATTAGATTTAGACAGGGAGAGCCACAAAAAGATTTGCATAGAATTGCGGGCTCTTTCCTTACTCACCGCACCCTCCATCGACAAGTGAGTTGCGTTTGTCAGTTTCTCAAGGCACACACACGTACTAGCTGGTCTATATTTATAGTGGTCATCATCAATGTAGGGAATGCTATTTATCACACCAGTCGGTCGGCAGTGTACTCCTAGTCGCACTGATGTGATTCCTCAATCACACCTTACATCAGACATATATGGTCATCATAAGATCAACCAGCAAAGGATTCACCCCGTACAAAATGGGTTTTCTAGGAAGATTAGTATGCGTAGTGTGCACAGTTGACTTGCGATGTTCAGTGACACCTTTCTCAAGTAAAAGTCTCACCTAATTTCAACGCTAAGAAAGTTTTCAGAAAACTTAAACAGCGCTTTTGTAGAGAAACTTTCAAAATTGAAGTAAGATGAGACTGCTATCTCAAGGTACAATGCAGATGCGGCGGTGGTTTTTACTTAAAACAGTCAAATCAGATGCATAAACATGTGGCTCGATTCACATTGAATCACATTGAAGATTTGAAAATGTTAATCTATGTCTGACAGGTTTCATTATTAGTTTGCATAATACTTTTGATTCACAAGGAAGCGTTCTAGAAAATGATATATTTTAATGGGAGCATTGTATGACAATCAAAACCATTTGTGATGCTCAAATATGGCGTTTTGTTAAAACAACTTAATTTTAATTCTGAAATTTTTAAAAACCAATTTGAAATATCCTATTTTTCTCAATTTTAATACATTTAAAATATCATTAAACTAAGTATTTTATTGCAGTCTATTTTTTCAATATAAAATTTTACTATTTTTACCTATTTAAATAATGTACCCAAGTCTATTTTAAAAGCAAACAAAAATGTGAAAGTCACATTTAGTTAACTCTCAAAACAATTGTGAAAGTTAGAGCGCGCCGAACACTTTGAAGAACATAAAAATGTGAACTATTTGCTATTTGCAGTACATGTTGCTTCATCAATCATTGTCAATCATTTCTTAACGATTTTTACTTGGCATATATTTGCATTCAGTGTTGAGTGTTAACGAAAGAATAAAACTAGTTCCACTGGTTAACTTAATCCAACCAACTGCATACCTGATTTATGTTCTTGATTTACGTTGATTTTGTTAGTCTGGGTTTTAAAAACAATTGAAAGTGGCACTTCGTATGGTGTGATCTCGATGACTTGGGGATCCCCTTCCTTGGGCTCCTCGAAGCGAACAGGAATGACTTCAACGGTTTTCTTGGTATGCACTGCCATCTCAACTGGTCCGGTAGGCGTGTACTTTGGATCACTATTGAAACGTTCCATTTGACCTAGAAAGCCATCGCTGTTGAGAATGGCATTGATGCCTGACGAGTAGATGTTACTCTCGTCCTTGGGTTCACGTGTCAGTGTGCTGTAGGTGAAGCTCGAATCGGCGAGACGCTCGCCATAACTGTTAGTTACGCTTGAGATCGAGTGATGATCACCGTTCACTCCATTCACTGCGCCTGCACTCAACACTGCACAACCACAGAGAAGATAGAACAGATGAGTGGTACTTGTCGATGGCATTGTGGTGTCGATTGGTTTGCAAAGTGCTACCACATGCTTTGAGCACCGAAAAGCAGTAAGTGTGGTTCGTGGTTCCGGAAGCAATCAGTCAATCATGTAAGCACGCCACTGTCACAGTTCGGTGGTGGTCCGTGGTCTGAATGGGAGTGTCCAATATCGAGTGATCGCAATTCATTTTTATAGTGAACACACAACGAGAGAAAGAGTCTATGATGATCTTTTCTCCATCGGCGCGGAGCAGTGTGTGAGAAAGTAATCCGCACTGACAAATGAATGGAGCAGAGGAAAAGCAAAGTGGCTCGTGCGGACGAGCAGTGACCACGGACGCCACCGGTTGCCTTCTACTCTACTTTCTCTCTTCCAATCCTCTTTCACTGCTCGCATCGAGCTATTTCGGGCACATTGCACCCTAACACGAGAACTCGATTCCGCGTTGACCTCTGTCATCACCAATTCACATGCCTATCACCTACTAAATATTACCTTTTTTCTTTCATAGAATAATCGAATAAAAAGTTGTATTAATATAGGCTTATGCTTACGGCAAATAAACTTTTTTGACACCTCAACCTGAATATGGATTTTGCCTCAAGGCTTGGATCTAGTAATCACAAGTTGGCATCATTGCTGGCGGCATTGTTCCTCGTTGAAGTGAGTGTCATATTGATTTTGCATGTCAACTTGTTCGTTTGTCTATAAGTGAGCAATCGATAGCAGAGGGAATCACACGATGCTATTCCCTACACTCCTTGCACTCAATCATCACTCGACTTGGCGGGCCGGTATCTATAATACAATTACTGGACTATGTGTATAGCCTGCCAGAGGCACATTTTTATTCAGTACCAAAATTCTTTTTTCTTGTTGTCATTCATCACTCCAAGCTACACTATGACACGGTGGCGCTTAAAACAAAGAACTTTTTCCTAAGTCTTTGAACTAGCTTTAGTTAAGTTTCATTAATTTTTTGCCTCTATTGCCCTCCCCTTTGCTGACAACCGGATTTACTTTCGTTTGCTTTTTTCTTAGCCTGTAACTCACACTTAATTAGATGATAATGCAGCCAAGCAGTGCCTTCGTTTCACAGAATTCACAAAACACACGCAGTATCAGGGAGAATCTTATTATTGAAAAACAGCGCGCCCAGGCCTCATCTATCATCAGAGGAGAGAGCTTCTTTTTATTGAAAAGTGAACCACCTTGATCAAACTGTCCCCTTTGAGTTATTACTTTTTTCATTGAAGAGTTTTTTGTGTGATTATCGTAAAAAAGTTTAAATTATCGTTGAAAGCAAGTGAATAAATCAATGTTTAAAAAATTTTTATTGAAATGATCATCTCGACTTTATTCTGTTTTTGTCATAAACACAACTCGGCCTCAAGTTGCGTCGTCGACCTATATATTCATGCATTTTAAAGTTTATCAATCGTAAAATTTATAAATATATACTATGCTGGTGAGGAGCATTGTAAATTTATATAAAAATGAAAAAAACAGCTCGATAGCGAGCAAGAAGTGTGTGACTAAATATGTGGCGTGAGGTAAAATGACCACACAGTCAAGTGAAATGGTGAAATCATTAACGGTGGCGCACTTGGCACTGCGCATCTCTATAGATATATCCCACAGGCCAGTTTGAATCGCACGTGGCTAGCAACTTCCAGCTCGACGATCGTCTAATTGTGTTCTAATAATCATGACATTAAAATAAAACACTCTTGCTTACTGACACTCTCACTTTTGTTTTTTGTTTGTTTGTTATTTATAGTCTGTCGAGTTTGCGTGCGTGCCTCATAGTTAATTTTTAATCCAAATCTTGATTGAGATAGAAAGGAAGAGATACATGTAATCATCATTCAATCACTCAAATAGATTTTGAGGTGCTATAGAATGGGCGCGGCCTTAGTCGATTCTGGTACATTATATCGTAGTAAGTTTCTACATCAAATAAAACAACAGCACAAATAACGCTTCAAATTAGTAATTTTTTAAATATGGATAGTACTTTGTGAAAACAATACCGGAAACATGATCACACAAAAGCTTACTGTAAACATCTGTTTTAGAAAAATATTTCCAATTAGAATTCCACTTCACTATAATTATACTAGGGCTATTTAGCTAAAAACCAAGATGAACAAAGAGCTATTAGCAAATAAACATAGTTTCACGCCTCATTGTAGACTAGTAATCACTTCACGATATTGGTGTTTTCTGAGTGATGAATTAATCAGTGATGCAGTGGCGAGTGAAGATTCAATCCCGCCTCTGTGATTGATTGGTCTAATCACTGCGCTGCTATTAGGAGAGATTGCTACTTAGTGTTGTCGTTGCTGCCGCATCCTCGACTACCTTAAGTAGTTGTCTAGAATACCGCTGTCTAGTTGGTAGACTGACTAAAAATAGAGAACAGTCAATGTGCATCTCTGGTAGAGACTTATCAAATAGAGTTTGAAGACACTTTCGTTGTGATTGAGTTTGGTTCCCAATAGTACGCTTCAAAATTAGATCAAAATTAAATTTACGTTTCACTTTGCTTTTCGTCGACTCTCATGACTCTACGTTCCCTGCTGTTTGAGAATTGCTATTTTCTTACAAAATGTTTGAGCTATATATTTTACTATGTTGATTCGCCGAGATACAAACGAAAGGCACACTTAAAATTAGCTACCACTGCAGCTTGACTTCCTATTGGCGATATGAATATGAAATGAAATGCAACGTGCAATGTGAGCCGTGGTGAGATGAGACAATGCCTGGGAAAAGTGAAGTCTGTGGGACAGTGTGTGCGATCTGCTCGTTCGGTCTCATCCTTCACCAGTGACAGTTGTATCTAGGTGCGTGCCCACACACACCTCACCAACATGTCAGCAATGTTAACGTTAACGAAAATGAACCAGCCAGCCAGTACCCACACCCAACCACCAACACACAACTGTTCCATTTCACACTTGCGTACTTTGTGGTTAATACACGTGTTAATAACCTTTTTCCTATGCATTCAATCATGTTGATTCTGTGCATCTATTGAGCATCTCGCAATATGCAATAAGGGAGAATCATAACAATAAAGAGATATATACCAATAACCAGATCTTCATAACCAATGCTTCGAGTAACCACGCCCACTCTGTCACCCGGAACGAGACACAAAAGAAACAAAGATTAGTTTAGTGTAGTGATGAATGTACGCGCATTAGTCTAATCTGGTCAAATTGCTCAGTGTTCATACCAACTCGATCTCTGGCTTTAGACTGTCTAATCTCAAGTAAATCATTGTGCGGTTCGACTTGGGCTAAATCAACATCGCCACCAATGGAGCATCTCTTGTGTGTTGGGAGAGATGCATCATCGGAACGCGGCGGGATCCACTCGTGGGTGGATTGGCACGATCAGCTTGTGCGGTTTTGCCAATCAATGCTGTCTGGCGTGCTCTTTTTTCCAGGGTTCATTTGGTGACTCGTAATTGGCGCGTTACCGTCATGGCGAGCCGCCACAAGCACCTCACCAGTAGGGCTCACTCATTTCCATGTGGATGCACAAGATAATGCTTTCACCGCCGGCCAGCTGGCCATCCGACATACATATCACTTTGCCTCAGCTTTGCCTAATCCTCTCATCATTGTAGCCATTCACGCGCGATATGGCATCTAGTAGGAACTGTTGCCCTCCTGATCTCACATGCCAGATTTGTATGACTTTACAAAGCAATGGATTTAGACTAGATCGCTTTGCGGCGGCATTGGTCCGAATTAATTACTCACAATTTTCCATTTCTCACTCATTTGGATGAGTTATAACACGTAAATGTAATTGGGAACAGCCAAGCTAAAATGCGTGCCTGTTTGAATAGAATAAGAGACATAAATTCACCTCTTGAATGCGTCATCGTACTTATTGTACCACTTGGTTTGAGTGTGGCAGATTAATTTGCCCCTCATTTACAACTTGCTCATGTTGTAACAGACACACACAAATTCCAAGAAAGTGAATAAGTGATGCCTTTTTGCGAGACAACCTAACGCCAACAACGACTTCCTTACTCTTCGCTCTGGTGGCGGGCAGTATCGAGCGGGCAAATCAAATTTGCTAATTGCATTCAGCAAAATGCGAACTCGCACCACACACGAGCTGGTGAAACGCAAGCTGGGTGTGGGCACTTCAACATAACTGGTGCTTCGGTGAGGTGAGCCTCGATTGTAGTGATCACTAATGGCAACTGTTTCTCTACACCAACCCTCAAATCAACCACTTTAATCCTTTTACTATCATGCGTTTCTTCATCGAACATGGCATTAATTCTCAATACAAAGCTATTCGATAATGTGTTAGAACTGTCATTTAATTAAAAAAGAGTATGCATTAAAATAGCTTGATTTCAAATCCATTGTGCACAATGGGGTATAACACATGTAATAGGGTAATAGTAGGCGTGTTCGTGTGCAATACATTGTTTCAGCTTGAAAGAGCACAGTTGATTTCAAAACTGGATCTGCCCCGCCAAAGTTTTCACTTTTTAAGGGATGGTTAACCATGCTTGGCATGAATTATATATAGAGACCAAGATGTGAAACCAAGTAGCAGTGAGATTAGAAACGTGCAACAATTCGACAAACAAACAAGTGGAGGGATAGTCTTCTTCGCTCAGATTCAAATTAACATTTAAATCTGTCCAACTGTCCAATTGACGCAGAGCGATTGTACTGCATCGCGAACAGCACTTCTAGAAGTCTCAACACTATGATGGAACGATGCGATGCATCGTAAAACGACTTCTAATAGCAAGATTTATAGTTCATCGACAAGTCATCGCGCATCACCTAAATTTTCCACATTTACAGCCAGTATAATAGAGCACCATCACTGATGAGAACTGTTCAATTAATCTTTGCTCTTTCACTCAATCGATTTTTTCAATCACAAAAGGGAAGCCTGGGAGGGGCTACTGAAAAAATATATTAAAAGTCTTCTAGGCACCAAATACAAATAAAAACTAATTTTAACCAAGGAAATGAAAATGGAAACAAATCTCTCACTGACCGAGCGCGCGCGGTCTAAATGAAACCAAAAAATGTAGAGTTAGGGCGCCAATAATCAATCTGGAAGCAGTCGGGCGGGAAATGTGTTGTGGTAGGCTGGCACGATGACTCGATTGATGGACCAATTGTCAACAGTGGCGAGAGAGCATCCAAGCAAGCTTGCTAGTGAACGCCAACTGCTCACCACACTCGATACAAGGCAATTAGCCTAGCCACGATCACGCCGGTGCCATCTCAACCAGATTGGCACGTGCCCCATAATGGACCAATTAAAGTGCAATCAGACCAACTTTGCCAAAATCAAGCCCAAATACCGCACTGTCATCGCTGCAATCAAATAGCAACAAAAGAAAATCAGCGCAAATTTGTATCGTTACACTTTTCAAGTAAGTTTAAAAAACAAAATCCCACTCTACATCAAGTGCTACAACTCAACTCCTTTAAATCAAGATTGTCAGGTGTTACATCTCAAAAATCAGGAAATTTGATTTTTAAAAAATTGTCGTTTATTTATACTTATCTTTGCGTCTGTAAATTTTAGTTTTATTTTTCTGTCAGATTTAGATTAAAGTAACACCCAAGTTGTTACATTTGGCTTGATTTAGATGAATAACTCCTACATACATCCATTGGCTAGTTTGTAATACTTACGTAAATTAATTAGCTTTATCAGTTACAACGTGATTCGCTTATCATTATATACTTTGTTAATTTCATCTCCAACAAGGTTGTAGATAGTATTTGGTGCAAGTTCTAAAGTACAATACTATACTAAAATAAATTATTTTACCACTTGATTATCTTAATATGATGATAGTTAATTATAAATTCTGAACTAATAATTATCTATTTT
This sequence comes from Papilio phestus, assembly GCA_018231625.1. NCBI lineage: Eukaryota > Metazoa > Arthropoda > Insecta > Lepidoptera > Papilionidae > Papilio > Papilio phestus. Next base: position 11,922 of record DVQH01000012.1, read on the forward strand.
ATTACAGAGCCAGTGCGATGGGTTCGGAATTTCCTACAATGAGAAACAAGGTAAAAAGAAAGCCGACTCGTGAAGAAACGACATGATCAACAATTTGAACCGGTGATGCTACAAACGATATCGATGCTTTCCCCAATTTGCATCGTAGTTTCGCGGCTTGTTAAAAATAACTGCCATGTTTGAGCAATAAATCATCGACTCTCTCTCTCTCTCTCTCTTCAATCACATCTCTCTCGGCAATTTGAAAAAGTCCGAACGATTAAAGCAACTTAAATCTTGATAATCTAGCGCAAAGTCTATTGGCGTTAAGTCGTGTTAAGAGTCGCGACAGGAGCAACTACTTAACGGATCGTAGCAAACGCAAAAAAATCAATTACATGAAAATGACGACAAATCGGCTGCGAAATGTGGTATGAAGATACTCACACGACACATGATCCACTTGCACTTTCAAAGCAAACGTTGACAGATTCACCATTGACACTTATAACTCTAAATTAAATTTCGAATCTTTACTTTCCAAAGGCACCGTCACTATATTTTTTGTGCCATATGTAAGTTTGCAGCAAGGAACTGTAACGACAAACATGATTAATTACCCAAAAAGTGGCCATTAAAAAATTTTATAAAAAAACACTCTAAATTTAGATTTTGTGGTTTGGTTAGCAATAGAATTTGAAAATTGGTCAAAATTGACCAACGTTATCAATGAAAAATCTACATTCGTTAAAAATTTATGGTAAATATGATCCAATTTTATACAAATGACTATTTTTTCAAATTGCAGTGTATACTTTTGTAGTCCATATCGAATACTTTGTTTCCAACTTTAATTTAAAAGCATCTATTTAAATATAAAAATAAAATATGTAAAAAGCACAAAAATATATTGCTACACTGAACTGGTGGCAAACAAAAAATATACAACTCGTGGTAGAAGCAAAGATTGTATCTAGACAGCGAGATGAGTGAATGTTGAAGCTTGGTAGTGGTTTGTATGCCGCGGCACGCATTGATCTCGACGGAGACTAATTAGCGCTCTCTTCTGGAGAGCTCGTGCCAAGATCGAGAAGTGATCGCAGATGAAACAAACTACAAGGTATGTTGCAGTGACCGGTCGAGATCGGGTTGCATCCGTCACCGAGGCTAGTGATAAGTCTATTTCGGGTCTCTCAATGAGGAGAGCTGGTCACCGTATCGAGACGGCGTACAGCATATAGCTCACACACACTAACAATGCACACAACTGGCCGTGCAACCGACGACACACGCTGAGATTATCATCATCATCGTTATATCTCGATGTCTTGGCGGCCAATGATGGATTAAACAAAATTAAATTAAATACATTAAAACAACTCGGTGCCATCATACTCGGGGAGGACAGAGGCAAACGTGCAGTCGCATCACTAGCTATTGCATGACTTTTGCTGATTCAGTTCCTTTGAGAGCTCGTTTCTCAATTGAATTCCGCTATGTGGTCGGTGTCACTCGTCGGCTACCGTGGTGATACTTCGATTATGATGATTTCCTAAGTATGCACACCAGCTCCGTGAAATTGATACTGCTGATGAGGAACAATTCAATCTTGGAGTGGAATGCAACTTCAACTGCTCGACCTCGAGAAACCAAGTGCAAAGTAACCATTGCTAGTGTAAGCCTATTACTTCGTAAGTGTAACATCTGCTTGCCCCATACACTTTCAATGCTTCTACAACACATTTTTCTGTCATAGTAAAATTAAAACAATAAAATTACTTGTTTCATTTTATATTTCTGAAACATAAGTGAGAATTCAGAGAATTTTTATTAGAAATTAAAAATAAGATCTATATTTGGGGAAAATAAATTTTTTGCATAAATTACTGAATTCTGGGATGAATTAAAATCAGAATTATATAAAAGTATAAAACTTATAGCTTGTCCAAATAGTGATCCAACTCGGGCAAAGAGTCCTTAAGACCTTTGCGTTTGCGAGTGTCCATGACAATCTGGTAGGGGCGTGACTTGCCATCAAGGGGGTCACCGGGCAAGATCTGCCAGTGATCGAAGACGCACTGCGGGAAAGCTTGACCACCAGTGTTGGATCGCAAGTCGGCAGTGAAGCCGAACGATTCATTGACCGGCAAGTAGGCCTTCACGTTAAACATAGGAGTGCCAACCACTTGTGCCTCTTCAATCACGTGACCACGACGTCGATTGAGTACACCGTAAATGCCACCGACAGCACCTTCAGGACACTGAATCTCCACAAGATAAACGGGCTCAAGAAGACGAGGCTTAGCAGTAAGTAGTGATGCATAGAAGCATCGACGAGCAGTGGGGATGATCTGGCCACCACCACGATGAATAGCATCAGCGTGCAGCGTCACATCATGGATGTTGAAACGAACGCCACGCATGTTCTCCTCGCAAAGTACACTCTGTAAAAACCCCATTTGAGTGAGTAAGAGACATCTAAGCAACAAGTTAGTGCTTACCTCTTTAGTGGCCCACTGGAAACCTGCCACAACGCTATCCTTGATTTCGTTCAAGTACTGCACACCCTTGGTGACATCAACCAACAGATTGGGTCCAGTGCCTTCGGGGCCAAATGACCAAATCTTACGAGCATCAGTAGCATCCCACTGGTAATTGTCCACCAAGTAGCGAGCACGAGCCTTGAAGTCATCTCGGGGGTTAATATCGCCCTTGTCAATATCTTCGGGGATGCCCTCCTGCAACGGGGCTGCCTTCATGAAAAGACGGTTGTGCTTGTTTGGCGACTTGGAAAGACACGTGATCTCAGATTCTTCCGACACAGTCTCTCGATAAGAAACGACAGGGTCTGAGGTCTTGATGGGAATTTGAGCGTGGTCTTCTTCCAGATCTTTAAGACAGATCTCAAGATGTAGCTCACCAGCGCCAGCAACAATGTGCTCGCCAGATTCTTCGATAATACATTGGACCATAGGATCAGACTTGGCAAGACGCTTCAGACCTTCTACTAGTTTGGGCAAGTCGGCAGGGTTCTTTGGCTCAACAGCCACACGCACCACAGGTGACACAGAAAACTTCATGACTTTCATGTTGTGAGCGTCCTTAAAAGTACTGATGGTGCCAGTCTTCACCAAGTATTGATCGATACCGACCAAACCGCAAATGTTACCACATGGCACATCTTCGATTGACTCCACATAACGACCCATCATCAAAACAGTTCTAAAGTAAGCAAGTTAGTATTTCTTTGTTTTTTGATAATAAACACTGCAATATTACCTTTGAATAGCCTTTTCAACCAAGTCTTCTTTCTTGCCCGGCACGTAGTTGGGTCCCATGATGCGGACTTTCTGTCCAGAAGCCACAGTGCCAGAGAAGACACGACCAAAAGCGTAGAAACGACCTTTGTCCGAAGTCGGTACCATTTTCGAGATGTACATCATGAGAGGACCTTCGGGATTGCAAGCCTTGACTGCAACAGCAGCCTCATCATCGTGAGGTCCTTCGTACAACAACTCCATTCGGTATTTTTGCGCAGTGATTGGCGATGGAAGATGAATGGCAATCATCTGAAGCAGTGATTCACCAGCAGGCAACCAGGTACGCATCACCACTTTCAGTAAGTTCTTGCCATCCTTGTCTTTGTCTTCGCCTTTCAAAACGATGTTAAGCTTTTCCAAAAGCTTTGCAGTCTCATCCTTCTTAAAGTTCATGATGGCGTCAAAAACCTTGAAAATGGGATCCAAAACAAACATGCAAAAAGCACGCTTGTAGCCTTCATCATAACGCTTGGCCCACTTCTTCGTTTTGGGGTTGTAAAAGTTCTCCCCCCACAGACGATTCATAAGCTTGTCCACATCAATCTTGAACTTCTCAGCATAAATCTCAGAAAACTGCTTGAGTGAGAAGGCCCAACCATGAAGACCAGAACCGAATCCCACACTGCCTTTCGAAGGGTCGACACGGATGTCTCCCATTGGTCCGTTCTCATCAGCATAGGTTGAAATGATGACGTTCACGTTTTCTACAATACGAGTGAACTTCTGATAAAGATCTTCCTGCTCAAGCTGAAGAGTCAGCATAGCCAAGTCCATTTTGTTCATGAAAAGAACCGGCTTGATTCGCTCAGCAATAGCCTGTCGAAGCACAGTCTCAGTTTGCACACATACACCTGTCCAAGTAACCTTTTAGATATGGTTAACAAAACAATACTAACTAACCAGATACGCAATCGACGACAACTAGCGCACCATCGGTGACACGCAAGGCAGCTGTCACTTCAGATGAAAAGTCGACGTGGCCGGGACTGTCGATAAGATTGATCAAGAAACCTTTGATTCCGGGTTCCTTCTGGTCGGCGCTAGTGATGAAACCCATATCTTCTTCACGCATTTCGAAGTACATCGAAATGGCTGTAGACTTGATAGTGATGCAACGTTCTTGTTCATCTTTTCGGGTATCGGTAAAACGCATTTCACCGGCTTTGGCAGCTGCGATGATACCGGCCTTTGACACCAACGAATCGGTAAGGGTAGACTTGCCATGATCGACGTGAGCAATCACGGACATGTTACGAATATTCCGCTTTTTGTTCATAAGAACGCGGATTTCGTCCACGGTAAAGTTAACCTGAAAGCAAACAATATGTTAACAACTGCATTCAAACACAAACCAGGTAGGTGAAAAAGGATGAATTGTAGATGGTTCGTACCATTTTGGATCGTGGTTGGTGCGGGTGGGTGGTGAAACAAGAACCAAAGTGGCTAGAACTATGGGCAAGTCAGTGTACGGCGAGACAGCATGCAACGCAGCACGGAAGAGAAAGACCGAGGCGCACCACTGAGCTTCCACTTTGTACGGTTTTATGCTGCCAACACGCATCCCTACTCTATGAACAGCTTACTACAGGATGACCCTTGATTACTCATTCAACTTGAATATATTTTTCTAACACTATTCTTTTCTATATTTTTTAGCCTCAATTTATTATTTACAATTTTTTACTCAAAATAAAATAATAATAATATTTTTAAATTTTAAGTATTAATTATTTTAAGTTTCTTTACGTTTTGTTGAACACTCTATATTACACATTCTCTACAATGTTTTGCCGGAACTTTAAAAGACTTATAATACAAATTAGTAAATTTTTTAAAATTACCCTCTTAAATTATTTTTAATATTATTACTAAACAAATATTTTAAAAACATTTCTAATAAAAATATTAATTCTAAGTTTTAAGCCTTTTTGTCTAGCACGTGTTCAGTATGCTTTTCATAGACGACGTAATAAATGAATTTAATTCACAATCTACATATCTCTTACAAAATTTAAATTTTTAATTTATATTTTGTTTACATAGTTTATTGTAATATATTTTTAAACATATGGAGTGCATGGTTTAATTTTAAAAATAATTAAATAATGTATGAATAAGTACAATAGAAATGAAGGAGAACGTCCACTGTGTAGGACTTATGCTTACGTAAACATAAAACAGACAGGCCAGTCAAAGCTGCTACAGTGGTGCAGTCTGCAGATGTGTGATTTGAAAAAATCTCCACGTAACGCTTCTTAGTTTGTCAGTCGATTGGTGAACATCTTAGACAATTTGTTCTTGGGTGTACTTGTAAGTTTCAAGATGGTTTCGAAGCACAGCTTCTTGATAGCATCTCTTGTGCTCACATTCTTCGCAATTCTGGTCAACTCGGACGATTCGAGCTCACCGGCACGATTGTTGGTCGAGAAACAAGTGCTCAACAAATACCTGGTCGAGAATCGAGATATAGTTGTTCACTACAACATCTTCAATGTTGGTGGAAGGTAAGCTTGTGATTTATATATTTTTTATAAATAGAATCTATAATGGTTTTTATTGTTGCAGCTCGGCAATAAACGTTCATGTTTCGGATGCGGCATTCTCACTTTCTCATTTTGACGTTATGGGCGGCGTGCTTAAATTCACTATTCCTCGAATTGCACCGTAAATATTCTTATTCCGTGATTAGTGGCTTGTCCTATAATTGTTTTTTCTACTAACTACTAACAGTCAGTCAAATTTGACTCACAGCGTTGTAGTTCGGCCCAAGATTGGTATTTGGGGTCGCTTTAATTTCACTGCCGGCGAGTTTGTGTACAATTCAGAGGGCACCAGTCAAGTTCAGGTTGGATTCACCAGTGAACCCGGTGAAGGTTACATTGTCTCCGAAAAGGAATTTGACAAACGTTTCTCGCCTCACTACGTAAGTTGACCATTTCACCTACATTCCCTAGTAATTGATTTTATTTTAATTTTGATAGTATGATTGGGCTGTCTTTCTCATGATGTCTCTCTCTACAGTCTTGTTTCCATATCTTTTATGGAACACTAGCAAAAACAAGTATGAAGCGTTATTAAGTTCAAAAAAATCAAAATAATTATAATTTTTGTTTATAAATAAATTGTTTATTATCAAATATTTATAGAAAAATTTCCACACCCTAAGATCATTCAATCTATTTGTTGACATTTGTGAGAAATATATCTGGTTAAAATAATGAAGCCAGAATATTTAGAGTCGAACTCTTGAAGTAGGAGTTTTGAAGACAATCGATATCTTGGAGGGAATGTTTTGATCGCCTTTTACCTTAACTCGTCCCATCTTAATAGCCTATAATGAAAGAATTTAGTTATGATGTGATAGGAAATATTGATTAGCAATATGGTAACCTCTTCGAGAGTTAACTTGTGATATGTAAGTAGTACAAAGTCGTCATCTTCGAAAGTAAGCACGCAGTACTGATCACCTTGAGGCAGGCCGCGATCAAAGGTGCCGGTCTCTTTGTTTTTGGTAAAATCCAAAGCTGTGAATATTGTATTGTTAGTATTAGATGAGTTAAGTTGATTTAGACGTACTGTATTCGGCCACGGTTTTGCCATCTTTCATAATTTCGAATCCTACCAATGTAGGAACTTCTCTGCAGAGATATGGTAGGCGAATTAGTCGTTGAATGAGCTCGACGATCATCATCTCGCTGCGCACTCCTGGCATTAAGTCTGTCTTATCGATCAGCTCCACTATGTATGGAAGTTCGGGAGCTTTGCCAGATTTTTGCAATTCAAGCCAGATTGAATTGAGTCTCTGCAGTAGCATTATATTGCCCTTCACTTTGAGTTTTCCCAGCATGAAAGCCTAAAGTGAAAAATTGTGTTAAAAGTCAATTCCACTTATATAATAAGAAAAATAAATACCCTTTGGGGATTAAGTTTGCCAAACATGAGTCTTACAAAATCATCATCTTCTACGGTGACCAGACAGTCAGGTTTGCCAGCTCTGTATGGTTGATTGTATGCTATTCCTTTCGGGTCAGTCTTGTTCTCGGCAGCTAATGAAAAGTAAGAGATTAAATCACGAATTGGTCAAATAACTCGAATCATACTCCACGTGGTGGCGAATTTGCCGTTGGAAGTGATGTTGAACTGGTAGGATGCAGTAAGTTTTTTAACCAAATCGGGCTCTTCGTGCATTCGGGTTTGTAAAATGTTGAATATTAAATCACACTTGAGACCAGACACCGGAATAGACTTATAGAAAGAAAAAATTGAGTAAATATGCAATTTTATATTGTTAGCGGTGTCATTCTTTACCTCAATTAAAGCTTTGTCTTCTGAGCTAAGATTTCTTGAAGAAGTCCGACCAGGGTCAGATTCGCTCAGCTGCTCCTGGGCACTATTCTCTGACCATATTTGCTGCAATTTCTGTGCAGCCATTATGTTTCCGGTCACTTTGAGCCTTCCACCCATAAAAGCCTGTAGAGCATCGTCTTTACCCTCGAAGATCTTGGTTATGACATCGTCTTCCACAATCAAAGTACAATCAGGTTTTCCATCAGGGATAACACCTCGATAGATGTCGCCCTTGCCATTCTTCAAATCCAAGGCTGTTTAGAGAGCAGTGGTTAATGGCAATCTTCTATTTCGATTATATTAACTTACTCCAAGTGGTGTGCAATTTCCCTTCTTTGGTGATATTGAACTGGTAGATGGTTTTAATGAGTTGCACTATTTCTGGATGTTCTTTGACCTTATTTCGGAGAAACCCTTCGAAAATGCGATCAATCTGGCACTGGTCCGTCATAGTGCTGGGTTGAGGATGGTTGTTCGAACTTGTCTCCTCTGCTTGATGACTCGAGTTGGAGTGAGGGTTGACGAGAACGCGCGGCACCGAATCCGTTAGAAGAACGGTGTGGCCAGTGGAGTGATCACTATTGCTGAGTAGCACAGTGCTGCCGGGCGACTGTTTGAGGTCAACAAACGCACCCGAAATGATCTTACTGCCCGTCTCGCGAACGAAGCACTCGAAGTGAATGCGAACAAGGTCAGCGTTAGGTGAACGCCAGAGACGGGTCTCGATGGTTTGACCTGGAATCACAGTTCCGACAAATCGCGCCTTGACGGCATCTAACAGATTGCCTTCGTAGTTGGCAAATTGACGTAGCGCGTGTCTCACCGCGAAGCCAAGCATGCACAGCCCGTGGAGTATGGGCTTGTCGAAGCCTAGTGTAGAAGAGAGAGATGACTCGATTAGCGCCTAGTGTCTGCTGGCACCCGTCTCTCCAAACACAATGGTACTGTTCGATCACTCTCTATCACTATTTGCCGTCGGTCAGGCTTGACAAACTTAAGTGCCAGCCAGCCTCCGACGTTTTACTGTAAATCAATCTCCCAAACCGGTCTGTCTAGTGATGGCTACCTAAACAATGCTGGTATTTCTTCATCTCCAAACTCAACCTATCACCCATTATGCGCAACCTTTCAAAGTCTCCAATTTTATTCTTTATTTTTTTAAAAAACCCATGACTGAGAAGAGCCAATTATGACAAAAATGGTGAAGCAGAAAAAATAAGCACTTACCTCCAATTAGGGAAAAATTGGGATCGATGTGCAATGGGTTTTTGTCGCCACACAAGCGAAACAAAGCAGCCTGGGTAAAGATGGTCAATGGTTAAGTTGAGTTGCTGGGCTTGAGCTCCTATCCTACCTGGTCTATGGTAGTCGACTGGTGCACGATAGCGTCAGGTGGCCGATTGGGCGGATCGATGCACTGCACCATGACCGAGCTATCCGAGCTTCGTTTGCCTCCAAAATTGCCACTTCCCACCATAAACAACGACAACTGGTTCTTGAAAATCAAATTTCCCTTGGCATCATAAGTTGGAACTGGAAAAACCCGATTTGAACATTTGTATCCGTAAATACATAAAATGATCAATACCTTCAACTAGAATCAAAGCACCAGATCCTTTGTCTAGCACATCCACGATGTTTGGCTTCGAGTATAGTTTCCCGGAAGTTGGAATAGGTTGATAAATCTTGAGATATTGCTCACCATGCAACGTCTGGATAAACGAATAGACAAATGCAATACTTAAATCTAACTTTAAATCATACCTTGATTAGATTGTCTTCTAATTTGTACTTTGAAATCACATCATAGAGAAGCGAAGTCTCGTAGAGAGCATTAACAGAAAGAGTAGCTCCAAATGTCGGAAACACCGAAAAAAGTTCATCGTTTTCGTATAGATAACGAAGATGTCCTGATTCATTGGTAGACACTCCAACTGAAAAGATAAGTCTAAGCAATACATTCGAAAGATTTACTTCAACTTACTTGACAATGCGTAAAGGATAACATCGGTAGGATTGTATGTAAAGAGCACTTGTCCTTCTTTGCCTTGTTCTCCTTCCGAGTTCAGTTCAGGATTTTTTTGTCCTTCCAAGTTGACATCAATGCCTTTCAATTGACTAATCAATTGCATCGTGTGATCTAATACATATGGTTTTATTCCACAGCTACTATTTATTTTATTGAACTTTTTTTACCTTGCATTGAAATAGGGCTAGTATATTTTGACGTATCAGAAATTTCATTCCACGAATCGCGAATATTTTCAATAGTAATATCTTCGGGGTGTACAAAAACTTTTCCTTTAGAGCGTTTCCACTGGTATCGACCAAAGAAACCTCCAGCAGCTTCAAACACTTCTCCGTTGACTGGGCATTCTTCGTGGCTCAGAAAGGCCACCATTGGGGCCACGTATTGAGGCTTAAACATTTCGAAAATGTCTATCTTATGATGAGTACAATGAAACCAAATTCATTAACATTACAAACCTTCAGGTAAGAGATCCTCAGTAAGTCTTGAGGCAGCTACAGGCAGAATAGTGTTGCATTTAATATTGTACTTCTCTCCTTCCACTGCAAGTGTCTTTGCCAACGATAACATTCCCAGTTTGGCTGAAAAGATAGTAAATTTGTTGCTATCCAAGACTAACCTAATACCAACCAGAACTATAATTTGCTTGGCCGAAGTTGCCATATATTCCAGAAGGCGATGACGTCATTACTATTCTGAATGCAATAGACAATAATTATTATATACCAATATTTTTTTAATTTAAAATGTGTTTTCTGTCTATACCTTCCAAAGTTTTGCTTTCGGAAATATGGCCAAGCAGCTCTTGTGAGCAGAAATGATCCTCGCAGGTGAACTCTATGAACCAAATCTAAGCATTGTTCAAGTAGTAAGTCATTGTACCAGTAACATGAAAATAACTAACCCCAATCTTCATCGGTGATCTTCATCATTGACTTATCTCTCAAAATTCCAGCATTATTGATCAAGATGTCTACAATTTGAAAATTAAAAATTGCTAATTGTAAATCAAAATAGTAAAATACAAACCAACACGTCCAAAGTGGTCAATGGCAGTTTTCACAATTTTATCTCCTTCCTCTACAGAATCTAAAAGAAAAAACACTAACTTAAGACCACTAATTTGAAATAATCTTTCTTACTATAATCAGCCACAGCTTCACCACCTAAGTTGATGATCTCCTGAACAACAGCATCAGCCGCCGCGCTTTTTCCGGAACCATCTCGACTTCCGCCAAGATCATTGACTGCCATTTCGAAACAAACTATAGTAGTTGTTCAATTTTTAAACAATAATGTGTTTGCCTACCAACAACTCGAGCCCCACGAGATGCCAACAAAAGTGCATATTCGCGCCCTAGGCCTGCAATAGTAAAGATACCAAGATGAGTAAGATGTGATAGGACAATGGCACTAACCTCGAGCCGCACCGGTGATAATGGCCACTCTGGCTGCAAAACGCATTGCGGTATTTTTGTTGGTCATGTTTGCCCTGTCAACACAATTCTTCAATTATCACGGTGCAGGGAGTCACAGAGTTCGATGGTACTAGTGAATCAGATTAGAAATGAAGCCACTTCAAGATGAGCTTCGTCATGACACTGGGTAAAGTACCAGGAAAGAAAGACAATAGTGAAGAAGTAGTAAGCCAAACAAGTGATTGTAGTAGTAGGTAAGTTGACAAGGGAGTGAGTGAATGGCTGACTGGCAAGACTGGATGCCGTATGCTTCGAGGCTGAACGGTTCGCCAGATGGGCGCCTCGTGTGCTTACAAACCAGTCCGGTTGCATGGCAAGTTTTCCTCCACCACTCTCCTCCAACTTTCCCTCTAAACAGGTCTTTTGTCCTATTACCTAATGCATAGAAAACAACATAATATGTACCGTTTATTATTGTTATAAGTATAAGTATTGTACAAAAAGGCTTGGCGCTTTCTAGGTACATCAAAATATACAATTGTAAAATGATGAAAATATGATTAACACTCAAACGACCAATCCATATTCCTTCTCAAATAAGCCAAGTAACGTTCAATAAGTTGGCGTTGCCAGGAGTTTGTGGATAACTTCAATCGAGTGGAGCGTAAGATGTCGCGGTAGAAGTTAGTTTCTCGTGTCTTGAGATGAGCTAGCTTGTCGGGACACCAGTGGAGACTAGCGTGCAAGAGGAAGCGCCGATGGAGAAACAACGACTCCTGTTCGGGGTAAAGTGGCAACAGTGCATCGAGCATATCCAACTCATTGAAGAAAGTCTCCTTGCAGCGATTAAATCGGTTGTGATCACACTTGGAGCCCAGATTGCGTTCTAGTGTAAATATTAAACCAAAGAGACATTGTCGGTGTTGGTAGCAACTATAGTCAGATATATGTGCTTCTAACCACCCTTGAGTCACTTCAAGATCGTCAACGATGTTCTGGCAATGAATCAGACAAAGTGCATAAATAGATGCGGTTAATATAATTTGCAGAAGATATTAGTAAATCATCTTACTTGTAAGATATAATCAATATTTGAGTTGACTATATAAACAGAAAAAATCCATGTTCGATGACTCCAGGCATAATAATTGCGAGCATAACGACTAGCGGCATCTAATGTAACTCTTAATTCATTTTGAATCAATTCATTGTTTAGTTCCTTTTTGAATTTTGCATAATTATTCAACAACCATTCTCTGTAATATTTAAAAACATTATTATAGATTTTAAAAAAGAAACCTAGTTACTATATAATAACTGTATTACCTGTAGCTGTAAACACTAGCGCATTTTGGCTTCCTAATCAAAACTAATTCAGAAAACTTAAGATCATCCAAATGTGCTTGTACTGTATCAGCAAACGATACCAAATCGCGCCTAAATGACAACAATCAGTAAACAGTAATGAAAAATTCAAGCTGCACCTTAGATTCCAAGCAGTTGTAAAGTCTGGGTTAATGAGCAAAATTATTCTTGACCATTGAAACAATAAATTAAAATCTAAAAAAATAAACTTTAAAACCAGGTTCATCAAATGTAAATAGTGAGTATATACCAGATCGAATGTTATTTTTTCTGCAATGAAGCAACTTTTTGCATGAATATTCATAAAGATGTGGAACACACCACTTCTCCAAAGCAAGGTGATGATCGATGTACACTACAGGACTTTTGTTGCATGTTGATTCCACAATTTCAATAATGTCAAATTCAAGGCTATGGAGAATGTACAAATGTTTAAAACCACCTAAAAAGGGCAACAATCGTACATATTGTGATCACGCTTAAAGATGTTGTCCAGGTCCAGAAGAATTCGCTCGCACAGAGATGCGTTCTCCTCATTATCAATCAATATATCTTCAGCCATTGAATCGTTTCGAGATATATCAAAACAAATCAATAAGTAATGCGTTGAACAAGCATTCTCGCATCTTTTTGATACAGATCACAAGTGCATAGCTAGCCTTAGGTAACACCATCTGTTTACATCGTGTGCGGGTCATTCACAAACCTAATGATGGGTATTTGCAAAAATTCAATATTCATTATTTTCTACACATTACTTTTTGAAATAATATCTGTAGTGAATAAACAGGTGTTTTTCTTATTTTATAATAAACATAATTTGTAACATATAATTATAAATAAATTGTAGATAATTTATAGATAACAATGCAGTTTTGGGTGCCTCTAGTACAAAAGTTGTCTATAAACGCCTTTTGTCGCAATTTTCTCAACGTTTTATTGTTTTATTTGAGTTCGTACATTTAAAGCTAACGTTCACTTGTGGCGAATTATATAAATAAAATACAAGTTACAACATGAAAATAAAGTAGAATTTTAATGAAACTGCATTTTAAGACTAATTCAGCTTTATTATCCATCAAAGATTATTTTTTCATCGTTTTTGTTTGTTTAGATCTCTAGATAAAGTAACAAGTAAATAAAATAATTAACAATAAAAAAGAAATTCAACAAAAATTAACAATAAAAAACATTATTTTCTAGTAAACAACATTTGACAAATACGACTCTCAATAAGTGATTGAACTAAAAAATAAAATTGTTAGTAAGGTTGAGGCAAATATCTTAGGCACTAATTACCATCTTTGAATTTACGTTTGATAGATATCGAGTAGGCAGTGTCAAGATTGCTATTCTCAGGGGTGATATCGGCTCCATGCTCCAACAACTCTCTGACACATTGCTTGTGATTTCCATAGACAGCAAACATCAAAGCAGTATTTCCATACTTGCAAGATGTACAAATACAAAGGGTTAGTGGTTAATGGTAAGCAGATGATGGTTGAGTGATACCTCGTCAGTGTCGTTGACATCTGCCCCTAAGGAGAGCAGTGCTTTGACCACGTGAGTGTGCCCGTTAGCAGATGCAAGAAGGAGTGGAGTCTCGCCTTCTGGTCCTTTGACGTGGATGCTAGCACCTTTCTCTTGCAACTGATTCATTGCTGCCAGTTGACCGTAAAAAGCAGTCCAAAGCAGTGGCGTGAAACCCTTTTCATCGACTTCATTTGCATTCTCTTCATCTGCATAATAAGATGATTATACTTTAATTAAAACTCAAGTAAAAAAAGGTTGTCACCTAAATGGCAAAGAAACAGCTCTCCCAGTGCAGCTAACTGGTGAACACTACGAATCGGAGGCTCCACCGAAGTTTGCGTTTGAATGTTTCCTCTTTGCAGATTCGTCAAAATAGTAGAAGACTAAATAATTAATTATTAGTAAATATGCAAAATAACAAAGCAGAAAACCATTACTCGATAAGGTGAAAAAGCGCTTCTTCTACTGGCATTAATGTTGGATGTATTTGAACTACTCGCTTGATTCTCGTTTCCTGGATTCATTGTGATTAATTGAGAATTGCAAATTTTGACAGCAAAGAAACAAAGCTGAAAAGCAATTGAAACGCGATAAACATATACTATTTCCACTGCATCTATCACATAAAAGTTAAAATAGTGTATAAACTATGATTGAATTCAAGATTTAGCCCAATTTTAGACCATATGAAATTATTTATTTTATTTGACCACATGTATAATGAAATTAAAATTAACTAAAAAGCGAATACATTTGATCGCTAGTACCAGAAAGTCGGGTAAGGTATTCTATCTTCATGAATATTCATCTGATCCATGATATCCATTTCAAACGTTTTGACCGCTGGTTGAAAAGTAGCTTTGGTAACTTCTTCGGGCAAGGTGTCTTTAGGCTGTTCCTTGTAGGCCTCTCGGACCGTGAAGTCACGCGTTTCCTGACTCTTAGAGGGAATGGGGATGACGCGTCCAGTGCGAACACTAACGCGAACTTGGTTGCCCTCTTCATCGTAGCGCCACTCGATTCGGGTAGGTTCGTTGTCCTCCGGATCCACCAGGGACACGTCACGGGGAACCAAGAGTGGACTCTCGGTAGAGTTCAACATGCCAGGAAAGTTGCGGTCGCGTTGAGCTAGAGTGTGCTTGAGATTGAGTCCTTTGACACAAACCCAGTTGCGCTCTTCAACTACGTAACTGACCACACCTGTCTTTCCTTTGTCTTTGCCACGCAATATTTGCACTACATCCCCGACAAACACGTACCAGTTCTTGATAGGTTCAACGTAAATCCTTGGGTGTTTGACATGAGGCGCATTCTGCTCTTGAAATTCATAGGTCCATGGACGATTTATGTCATAGTAGGGCCGTTTGCGGTATCGCACTACTCTTGGTTGGTAGTTTGGGTATGGGGGTGACTTCCATTCGATAAATTCGGTTTGCTTTTTGATGTACCGTTCTGGAAAGTTGGAAAATGCGTAAGGTTTTGGAACCTTTGCAAATAAGATTGAAATTAGCCGCATTTTGATGCAAACATGCAAGCATGCCACTCAGCTGCTAAAGTCAAATATGTTCATCGATGTCGTTACATGGGTAAGCCAGTTATGGTATACGTACGGCACAGTTTCGAGTTTATCTCAACTAAGACTCTAAGTTTAGCCAAAGCGTTGAATAAATAGAACTTTTTGATAATAAACAATCTTAAAATGCAGTTTTTACTTATATTTCGATTTTAATTTCGGCTACGCTACAAACTCTATCTCGTTTGAATCTCAAATTTATTTTAAAAGAGCATAATTGGAATAATAGTTTAAATAATTTGGTTTTATTTTTTAAAAAATATATTGATTTTATTTATTTAATAATGCATTAATACAAATTAATTAGAATATATAATAAACACACACACATTTGATAAGTATATATGAGAATAATTTGTCTAATCTATGGGCAACACAAAATAAAACAAACCATAAATCGTTTTTGTTTTTGTTTCAATAGAATTTGAGTAAAAGTGGGGCAAAGCCTTTATCATAAAGTTTATGAAGTAGTCGGGGGAGCAACAGTGGTAGTCAAGTTCATGGCTGCTTTGGCCGCTTCTTCACGCTTCTCGGCAGCATTAGCAGCAGCAGTGGATCGACTGAAGTCAGCCACGATCAAGAAGTACGAGGCGACGGCAGCAATTGTCTGTTTAAGCACAGCCATCACTAAGCAAGCATTCTCATCAGAAGTCAACAACTTACGTTTGAAATGCTAGCATTGGTGATCACGAAGAGATCCAAACAAGAGAAACCAATGGTAGGGCCACGCACGCGATGCAGGAAAGTTGACATCTAGTTTGCATCAAAAGTTGAGTAATGTTTTTCATCAGTGTGTTCAATGTAGCAGACTTACGTTAACTTCTAGATCAATGGGCAACTGAAGCAACGAGAGAGTATGCAAGGCCGTATACGGACTATGAGCCTATTTTTTAAAAGTACGCAAAGAAAATTAAAAGGTGAAACATTAGATAGTATGGTTAAGAGTACCTCGGCTGAGACATCGGCGGCCGAAAGTGAAATAAATGCCAGAAAGAGAATAGTATGTAGAAACACGGTCCAAGTTACAATAGCCAGCAAGTCGTCAAAGTCAGCAAAGAAGAGGTTATAAAGCGCATAGCAATTACACGGAATGTGACACATGTAGTTGAAAAATATAAACGACTGCCAGAAACTGTTGGACTCATCAACCAACTCGCATATCTCGTTATGCTCATAGTAGAGTGTGGAGAGAGCATTGTTCTTACTACCCAACGGACCAGGGTCCGACTCAGCCAGCGCTTCGATGTCCTTGCACACTTGCTTAAAGCGATTGCTCAAAATCAGACAAACCAGATTAAAGTAAGTCATGGTGAACATGTTAATTCCAGCCATGAAAAAGATCCAAACCACTTGGATGGCGATCCAGGGCAAAAACAGCTTGAACGTATAGTCGTCCATGTTTTCGTATGCAGTTAGGGCGTAGAGCAAACCCACCATACCAGTTGCAACCAGAACGATCAAGTTATTTATAATGATAGTAATCTGAGTTCGCTTCTCGTGACTGTTGGTGTCATACTTAGCAGTTCGGATTGAGTTGGTCTGCATTTGCTTAACTGAGACAAAGGGCACTAGCCAGGCCAGCTAGAAATGACATTAGTTAGGCACCGAGTGTCACTCTCTTCTCACTTACCTCTTGCTCATTACGCAAAAAGATGGTGGCTATGATAGCAGTTTGCAATGAGTAGTAGAAAGTGGGCATCAAATAGTACATGCGGTAATCATTCCAGAAGCCTGTCAAGTCGCCAAGCATAAGCTGTATTTCACGATCGCTAATAAACATGAGCACAAAGCCTCGGATGGCAAAGAACCAAAGCAGAAGGCAAACAAACTGGCAATAGAGGCGTTTAAGATTAGTTGAAGTTTTATCTTGCTTGATTGGTCCATATCGTTGGCCAAAGTCAAGTCCAGTTGAGATCAATCTACGCGTTAAAATTAAAATTGATCAATGCAGCCCTGTGAGTAGTACCATTAAATTTACCCAAATACTTTGAAATAGAACTCATAGGCTAATTTAGGAATGGTAAACGTGTCGCGGTTAAGCATTTGGGTGTTGAAACCCTTTCGCTGATCCATGGTGCTGCTGGTTGGTAATGCCAGACGGCACCAAAGAAGCTTTTGTAGAACAAAAATGCAGTATTAGTATGACTTGAATGTCACTCTAGACAAGGTCTGGTTTAGTACCGCCACTGGCGGACGCCTCGTTCCAACTAACCTTGCAGGTCTTGTTGGCACCAGCTCGGGCTGGTAGGTAAGGCTGAGTAAAACAAATAAACTGTCTCCAAGATAACTCAAGGTATAAATTATTGAAGTTTAAATTAAAGTCGACAACGAAGCGCACAGGTAACTTGGAAACGGCAAACAAATGAGGTGAATATTGACTAACTCGCTCACTTTTGGTCGGGCTTCTTGTCACTCGTCATGCAATTCACTGGCTTTGACGTTACTTGACTTGTCAAGCATTTCGATTTTATATTTTCTTCACAATTCAAAAACGACTTTGGCAAGGCAGTGCGACAGAGCCACTTGCTACTACGACTACCATGAGGCCCGGTGGAGACCGAACAAATTCGAGTACGAATCAATCGGGCTCACATGAGGCACATTATAACTTAAAAACAACTCCATTAATTGTGCTAATTTAATGGCTTTCAGAAAGGAAAATAAAGTTTCTTATTTAAAAATGTAAGTTATTAAGAGGCTAGAGGGCACAAACAGTCTCATTAGCGACAAAGCTTAAAAGCAACCACTCGTCTTGTCTTTGCCAAACGAACATATCTATATTGATTGACATTTTATTTCCATTGTCGCTAAACCTCAAACAAGTTTTTGGACATTTTCTGAATCACAATAAAATACCAACTAATAAACTCTCAATCCGACCAAACGTTGTTTTTCAATAGTTATTTTAATTAAAACAAAAAAAGATTACAAAATAAAAAATATACTTTACAATATGATTTGGTGGCGAATGTACAATTATTAACAAAATAGACAAAGCGCCTAATTGAGGAGCAATGTTTAAAAACAAATAGTGGTTTCTATGTACAGGCTGTACAAAAGGATTGACTTAACACTCACAGAAATGGTTTCACTGTTTAGTGAAAGTTAGTTAAATTTGCATTCCTCACTGAAAAACGACTTAATTTTTCAGTGCGTTTTTCAGTGAGGAATGCAAATTTAACTAACTTTCACTAAACAGTGAAACCATTTCTGTGAGTGTAAGAGAAAGCGCAGCAGGATATCGAAAGGTCTGGTGCAATGATGATGGCCAAGAGCTGACCAATCGACAAGATCACAGTGAGAGTAGGGCCACACTCCGAGGGGCTAACTCGGATGGTGATAATGCTGTCGATTGAGCAATCGCCATCACATTTTGCCAACATTTAGTGTCTCTATCCGATTATGTACAACAAAAATAAGTATCACAAAATTAACAATGGTAATCTGACACAAAGCGCTTGCCTACGGCGCAATAGTTGGAAGATTTCTGTGCTGACTATGTTCTCAACAAGAAAATAAATATAAATAAATACGTTACACAGCGTGCTAAGAGTACAACAAAAATATCACAGTGAGATGTGAAGTAGATAAAAAAACAAGTATGGCTGATTTGGCTTCAAGCTTGACCAGAATTGAGCATAATAGTTTGGAAGTAACGTGGTGCAAGAATGACGATAACCGATAATGCTATCTCTTATGAGCTGGCTTGCTTTGGCATTTCTAAAAATAGACTTAATATAAGTCAATAATGTCAATACAACGTTCAGTCTTTACCGATTGTTTGATTTGCCATGATTTCATTGCACTCTTATACTTTTCATATTCGTGACACCAGTCAGAGTATACTTTTCTAAACTCTGCATCGGTTGGAGTTGAGCAAGTTTCTATAAGTAATAAAAGAATACGCTTAGCTTTATAAATTAAATAAGAAAGAGAAAAACTTACTGGCATCAACGGTAACAGCGTAGCTAAAAAGGGTGCTCGAGCCGAGACGGCAATCATACCGTCCACTTTCTCGGTCAGTAACGCCCAGAATGACCAGACCATGATCCGAGGTGAGAACGTATTTATCACGCTTGGGAAGCACTTCGAAGCCACTAGACTTGTCACTTCGAAAGTAATACCACTTGAAGGGACCTTGCCAGGAAATCACACTTTCCAAGTCAGGACTTTGAACTGTGCAAGGCAAGTGGATGCTTTGACCCCAATTCACTTTCATCATCTTGTGCTCGACACTACTGTCACAGATTCCGGCAGTAGAATTCATAATGTCTTGCATCAAACTGTCAAAAATAAAATAAAATAAAATTCAATAATAAAATACAAATGTAAAAGTTACTGACCCAATGACATAAGGCTTGCATTCGCTCTGGTCTCTGTCCCACCCACAATAGGGGTCTTGAATACATCTGGCACAGCTCTCATATCTTCCTTTGCACATGAGAAGATCGATTTGTCGCACGATGGAGTCTGAAGCAACGTAGAGTGACTTGTGTCGTGGTGAGATTTCCATAGCTCGTATTGGTTCAGGTACCGTGGCCTCGATAATGTCGGCAAGATTGGTGTGCACTTGTCCGGTCTGGTCGTACCACTCGACCACCTTGTAGATCAGTCCCGTGGTAGTGCCCGCAAAATATACTGTGTATTGAATACCGTCCACATCAAGAAGGTCAACGGCAATGCGTGTGAAGACTATGTCACGCTTGTAGAAAACTGGTTGGGCGTTGTTGTGCAGCACGGCTGAGTCCATCAGTGGATGACCACGAATAAAGTTGTGTACAGAATCAGGCAACGCCTGAGTGTCATTCACACAGGTTCCGGGACGTGGTTCAGGAACCTTGCTCGAGAGAACCGGCAACCAAGCAGAGGAAGACGTGCTCTGTTCCTTGAATTTACCCATAAAAACTTCTTCAATCTTGTTTAGACTAAAGGTGCAAATGGCCGAGCCGATCAGACCATTCATCGAGGTTGTGAACACAGCATAGAACATTCGGTCATCACCAGGTACCTTGAAGACGCTCTCTGTGACAAATACAATCTCAATTAGCGACTTTGATTAAAATAAATAATAGAGAATTAATATAAATTTAACGGCAATAGTTAACGAAAACTACCAAGCTAGAAAGACCAATTTCAAATAAATTAAGTTCATTGATGGGCTACAGTGTCAGGTTGTGGCCAAATGACTTCAGAGGGATATTTGGCCTACTGCTTCTAATAGAAAACAATAAATGAAGATAAAAGGTTGCCCTTTGTGCTTGAAAAATTAAAATTGATAGGTTAGGAAAAAGCAAAGTCTGGTACACGGTAGAATACATTCGCATCGGAATCGTTCAGTATGTCCAACCATGGAACCAGGTAATCGAACTAAAAGCTGAGATAAGAAGTTGACCATCAAGCTAGCACAATCTAGCTGCTAGAATCAAACCAAGCAGGCTTCAATGCAATGTTAAGTAAAGCGTAAATGGTTCAGGTGGTGTACTATATTGAAAATGCAATCCCGGCCGATAGTCTAATATAAATTATATATAGAAAATATAAATCTCACATAACATAATAGGATAAAGTTGGGACGAGTGCATAAAACTGGACTCGAAAGCTAACTTGAGTTGAAACATTAATATGAGTCAGTGACACCACCCAGGCGCTGAGTGGACACTGTGGGCTACATAAACAGAGTTACTTTGCCAAGCTCGGGCACAGTGAAGCAGAAAAAACAGACGATTGAGTCGGAATAAATAATTAAGAATATAATTATTCTAAGGTACTGGAGGCGCTTTGAGAGAAACCAGATCAAGTGCGCGCCAAGGTCCAATTGTTTTCTTGATTGAACAAAATAATTCGCTTCGCTGAGCATGCGATCAAATAGAATTGATGAAGAACGAAGCGCCAAAGTGTGGAGATGGTGAGCAAGCGCGAAAACGAGTCCGGGAGGGAAATTAAAGTCAAACTGTTACTTACGTATTTCATTAAAATAAAATGGAAATTCGCCCGGAATGGAACAGTTGAGACGGGCTTTGAGGAAGGAGGCCCAGTTCTTGTTGAGGATGTTCTTGCCGCCGGTGTCGCGCTGTGGAGTGAAGGGTGAGAAGATGGTAGATGAGCGGTGGAGCACCTACCTTGCACACACGCGCTACTCTCGAGTAAATATTCTTGCCACAATTGATGTATTCCACGGCACTTTCACGAAAGAAGAAGTAGACGTACTCCCCAATATCGAAGGAGCCGACAAAATTGGGCTCTAATAGTGCAACGTAAATAGTAAGATCAAAATGCAAATGGACAATAAAACACCGAGTCACTTACTGTCAAGCCATTTCGAGTCGTACTTGATAGTCCGCTTGAAAGGATACTTTCTTTGCCCAGTGGTCTTATTGTAGAGGTCGGTTCGAAATATGACTGTGTCTGCTTTGGTGAACTCCGCCACCGAACCGCTATATAAACCAGGCAAATTGTCCGGGTTTCCGCGCTCTGTACAATGCCATCAAACAAACAGTAAATTAAAATTTTAAATTTAAAATCAATACACTTGGAGAGTTTGAAAAAGAAGTAGGAAGAAAGGAGACATAGAGCAAGAAGCAAGAGACAAGCAAAAGTGGCAGGATCAGGCAGGCGGTTGGTGCAGATTGTGCCCCTTGATTGATTCGAGGCTCTAAGTCGGCTGTCTGGAAGTTGGGCGCGATAACACTGCCCACCAGAGTCGACCGGCAGTATCGGAGTTAGACAACACTTACCAACCCAGATGGCAGTGGAATTGTCCTCTGGATCGAAGGGACATTTGGCCACTCCGCTCCCGATACCAGGTAACGATTCGGTTGATACTGTGAGATTGGTCTGTCCACCAAACAAGTGAGTCAGTTTATCACCTTGTCAATTGATGTTCACAGTGACTCACATTGACGATCCAGTCTTTGGGATTGTGCGCGTTGGTGCCACACACGAAGAAGCGACTATGGTCGTTGTCAATGGGCTGAATCACGCGGATATGATTACGGCAATCGTACGTCTAGCAGGAGAAACAAGCAGACACAACAAGAATAAATAAATGAAAGCCAACATCGACACCGACATCGGTGCCGTTGATCAATAATACAACAAAATATATTTCCACTATATTTCTTAATAAAATAAATATTTTTCTATTAATTTTGCTGTTTCCTAAGTTTTAAAGCCAGAGACTAGAGAAATACAATAGAAAAATCGAAATTGTCAAAATCAATAAAAGAGATGGAGAGCTAGAGAAGCGGTAGAAAGAAGTGAACCATCAGATTGGCAGAGGCACCCATCGAGTTAGTTCATTTCATTTAATCGCGCACTAAACAGGCTTAATTTTCTTTAAAAAAGACAGGAATCCAAACAGTGAAGTGTGTAATCATCGAGAAAATAATAATAATAATAATAAATGATGATTGCAGACAAGAGGAGATAAGCGCGCTGGAGAAGCCGGAGAGTGTACTGAGTGGCCTCAGTGGACCACCTCGGTGAGACGAGACACGTGTGGTACCCGCACACTTGGGCTCCAAGATACACACGCTAATTAGACCACAGTGGCTAAGTCATGATCAAACAAACTTACCTCTGACTTGCCCTTAGCTATGCAGCTTGATATGCTTGTTGGCTCCAGTTTGATCGAATCCGCCTGTAACGGGAGAAGAAAATGGAACATTAAACATCTTGCCATTGAGTTGGAAATGCTATAAAATATAATAGTGCAGAGAGCAAAAGATATCGAATCGATTCGAGATCCAGCCAAATCGAGAAGCCCGTCACCGAGGACAGAGAGGGAATTATCAAGTGATTCATAAAATATTAATCGATATCGAACAAGGGAGGCAGAACTTAATTAAGGCTACATTATCAAAAAATACAATTGAAACTTTCGGGAAATAAAGATGACACGTTGTGAGAAGGGAGAGAGAAAACTGTGGTGTGATGCAAGACAATTTGCCAGAAACAATCGTGCAATAAAGTATTTATGAAGCAAAAAGAAAGACATATTCGTGGCCGGACGAGCTAAAGGCAAAAGTGACTTGTGGAAGATGTGGATGGCAGCCCCAGTGGACACAAGCGAGCCCGGTCAACCAACACTCTACCAGTTCATTGCAATAGCTCTGGCCTCAATAGTCCATGTTGGTCCTGTAGCGGGGATGCGTCTGGGTGCGCACCGAGCTTGGCCAATTGAGTGGGGAGTGAGGCGATCATAGGTTGTCTCGTGCTACGTGCCCGGCGAGCCAATTGACAACTAGGGAGGCAAAGCGCGCTCCAGCTTCGATGTAGCTCGAGAGATAAGCGCACCAACGACTTATTAGTAGCATTCTTTATCAGACCTTATCAGGAATCATAAATTAATCACAAGCTGGCACACGAAGAACATGTGAATTTATGAAAGGCGGACTAGTAAATCCAAAGGGGTCGTCGGGAAACAATGAGTAAAGAAGCCGAATCCAGGGATGGGGAGACAAGCAGCAGTGCACGCGCGAGTCACAACAAATTGCGCTCATTGTAATTAACTCGTCTCGGCGGCATTGGGTGCGCGCGATGATGTCGTTTGCACTGCCTTCTCGCAGTTAAGATGAGTCAAATTGAATTAGTTTGGCCTAACTAGATTAGACTTCCCTTTGTTTCCGCCATTATTCATATTTTACATTAACGTGATGTCAGATATGGCCCTAAGTTACACAGATAAGCAAAGCGCTCAAAACCAGGTATGGGTTGCACCAAGTCGAAAAGCTAAGTTCGCAGGCAAGGACCAGTGGGCAAGTGAATTAAAATCGATCACCTAAGCCAAGCGAGACTTAGTGAGTCCGAGTGCTACTCAAGACACCAATCGATGATCGAAGCGTCAATCGTGAGAAGCAACCGACAATGTGTTTAATGATGGCCGATTGCAGTTATCGAGCTCGCAGCTCCCTTCTGTCCATTTGAGCGAGCCAAAGTCGAATAGATCCAACTATTCAATTCAAAACAAATAAAAAGCAGCCTAGTGCACAATACGTAGTTTTGAATAACATCCTGTCAGTGAAGCACAAGTTAAAAATCGACCCGACTGGCTGGGATTTAACAGAGTGACGGGACAAGAAATCCACCGCCATGGATCGATGCAAGCTGGTCGAGAGAAGGCTACAGTGCCGACGCATGGCCTCATGTACCCGCAAAAATCGCCCTAGCATGGGCAGCATCAATCAGAACCGTCAATGGCCGCCACCACAAGACCATTGGTAATGGCTGCTATTACTCTCAATTTCAAAATGCAAAACATGTAATTTTTATTTAATTTAATTAAAAAGAGATCAATTGAAAATCTTGTCGAGAAACAAAGTACACGACTAATTAAGTTAGAATAAGGAATGCGCGAGCAATCTAACTCGATATGAGCTTTGCCGTGCAACCGATAGTCGGATCGATCGCTTGATGCATAGGATGAACGATTTCACTCTGTGTAATTAATTACAATTAAAAGTGCACATTGAAAACTGAAAATATTGCCAAGCGACAAGTGAGCTAGTAGTGAAGCAATAAATCATCGAGCTCGGCAAAGGGTAAAGCCCGAGCCGGTGGGCCGAGTTGGGAGCCAAGTGTCGCCGTGGTGTGAGTGAATCGAGTGAGTAGTGGCCCACTGAGCCATCAGCCCGCCCGCACCAACCATCCTCTTGATCAATTAGGCTTGTCGACGACTCGGCAGAACAACTCAGCCCCATTGGCCGATTTAATATATTTTTAATTTCACTAATATGAACTCGATTATGCATCGCATTCAAAGTGCCAACACAAAAGAATGTTCCCGGGATAAAAGACATGTTTCACTCCAAACCCATACATATTGTTAGGGCTAGTAATAAATCAAGAAGGAAGAACAGATAAAAGACAATCACTTAGTCACTCATTTTAGTTAGATTGCATCAGTACGTCGACGGTCAGTGATTCATTAATGCCTCTGGTCAAACATTTAGCCTGCAATCTCACTACTAACCACTGATTAAACCGTAAAACTATTTGTTTGTTTACATTTATTAGAATTTCCAACGACATAATGCTACATAATTTATTGATAAATAAATAAAGTCAATTTGTCTGCTGCTATGGGTCAAGGCGCTCTAAAGACATTTAACTTTGCCATTTACCAAACAATTTCCGGTATTTTCGTGGCGCGAATCTAAACGCTGCTTCATCAAAGCAAAGTTATAGCAATTCAAATTAATTTCAGACAAGCAAAAACTATTGTCAGTGTGGCTAGCAGGAAGAAGGGAGGGAGCGAGTCCCAATTGATCAGCCAGTCGGCAACTGGGAGTCGATAACGAACTCGGTACGCCAGTCAACTTCGGACTAATGTCCGTAACGATGCCCAATTCGGCGAATAGAGGCGTGCGCAATGGGCACCAACTCTATCGAGGTGGGTGCCAGTCGAAATTGCTAATAGCAAATTGGAGGGTACTAGGCAGGCGATAAGTCTCCACAGACTGAGCCACAATGGTGATCCAGTGACACAAGACGGTCCTATGCCAGACGACCACTGTCAAGTGACGTCAATTGCACCCCATCGAGGGGTGATCCATTGCGAACGGGCAACACATGCTAATAAGATGAGGCACAATCGGAAGAGCTCGTTGTAGCAACAATGGCTCGTACTGCCATTGGCAATAGACCGCCAAGCTCAGTGTCAAGTCTCAAGTGGCCATAACGAGACACTTTAACACGAGCTCTATCAATCGTCGATTGCAAATGACTCCACTGTGACCGGAGTAGAACGAGAATTGACAGGCTATATATGTACTCCAACCAAGCAATGTCTGATTAGCATCTAGTGAATCAAAGAGCAAAGATGATTTTGCTTGAAGGCGGCATTTCCGTTGGAGGGACAGTGCAAACATCACGACAAATATCCCCAACAACCGACATCAAGTTGTGCTCAAAGACTCGCAGAGATTCAGCTGATTATAGCTTGAGCAAACATTGGACCGGCAAACTAATGGAAATGCCTGATACATTTACCAATGAGAATAACTCATCGCAATAGTGGTAATTTGATAAAGCAATGTGCTTAATTCAGTCTGGACTAAATTAAGCAGCCAAATGGCAAAAAGATGTGCCTGAGAACAAAACTAGGAAAATGAATTAGCGTGGAGGCAATCTGGAAGTGGACAGACGTAGCTGGGTCGGGCGGGACTAGTCGGAGATTAGTTCAACACTGCTTACTCTTGGCACAACTGGTGCGGTCAAACAAGGTGCCACACGCTCCACAGTGATATATCTCGTGCCATGCTAACCATCGTGATTGTGCCACAACCTTATCACTGGCAAGCTAGACAACTTCTTATTAGCCTAATTGCATGCTACTGCAACTTATTATTCAGAGACATCTTCATTTCGGTTTTGTCAGTAGCCGCAAGACAAACTCTAAACTTGATTCTTGTGTTAATTAAAATGCTTGAAACATGTGTGCTAAATCTATCTAATTCAATTAAGTTTATCAGACTGATGGAAGTAAGCTTGCGCAAGAAGCCTCAAAATACCTTTCTTGAAACTACTCTTTACCTCTCTTTACTCGGCATGTTTTTTCTGATAAGAGATCAATTAGGTTGCAAAATATTCTTAAATTATATTTAAAATTCACAACAAATAATTGTATAAACGGTTTAACTTGATTTTTTAAAACAATAAATTGCCGTAAAAAGATGCCCAAATAGATAAAAGAGATAAATAAAAAGAAGCAAGATTGCAGAAACAATGTGTCAAACAGATATGCTTAGTTTTAAGAATCAGTGACATAGTATATTTGAGGTAAAGTGGCAAAGTAAACTTGAGGTAATTAGGTTGCTTGTGACAACATCTGAGACAATTCCGCTCGATAAAACCAGCTCAAGCCTCAACTGAGCTCGACACTTTGAATCAAGAAAAGTGTGGCGAGTGGAGAAAGCGAGAGAGCGCCAGTGATCAATCTCATTAAAAAGGGATTTGTGGTCAAATTAGTGGTGATATGGTCGGGCAAATAGCTTGCCTTTGCGCCAGGAATGGCACACACGGCACTCCACTGGCCAGATCTTTGATGGCGCCAGATACTCGATAGATACCAATGATGCCAGGATTAACTGAGCCCACACGCTTCCCGATCTCTTCTATGCCATTGCCAATGACACTATTCCCCAGTGGCCCATGCAAATAGTCCAAACATAATCATGAGCAGGTCAAAACGAGCCGAGCTCACTTCTAAGCAAAATGTGCACGCAGAGTCTGAGCAAAACACACAAATTGGTCATTACTGATCGCGATCACACATAATGAGCTCGGATATCGACTGGATAATAGAGTGGCAATCTGTCATCCAGTGGCTAGTAGTGACTCCAGTTTTCTCAACCCCACTAGACCACCATGGTTCACCAGAAACTTTCCAGTAAGCCGAAATTGCAACACCGATTGACAATACCAAGCCAGATTGTTCATCGAAAGCGCACCATTAGAAACGATTAATCATACCAAGAAAGTAGTGAATATAGGATCGATGAGCCATCATCATACAATCGATGCTCCAAAAAGCAATAACACTGCCTCAAAACAATAGGCCAACCAGGTCAATGATTAAAAGTTAATTACATTTAACTTCATAGTAACACATGGTAATGAAAAAAACACCAGGTCATCACCGTCAATTGTCGAACAAAGTCGACCTAGGCCGAAGAGAGAGAGAGAGAGAGACTTTCGTCATTCTTGAAGACAAGCTATTAACAGAAGAGTATTATCTAGTTTTTATCATGCAAACCCAGATGTGCGACATAAATCCCGTGATGGCAAAACAATCGACATAAAAAGCGGTGAAATGAACATTGAAGAGGACAGGATAAAGTACTGCTCGATCAATCAAAGAGGTGCAACGCGGCACACGAGTGATGTTATTAATGAGAGACTCTTGAAGCGCAAAACTAATCGAGATTAGCACAAGTAGAGGAAATTGATAGAAAGACAGTGCCAAACAAATCGGCTGCATGGTATTAAAGTGAACCGGCAGCGATAGTAATCCTTTCGATTCGTGCCATTTAGTCCAATTGTGCTCGGCGTCTCGAGAAATGGCAAAGTCACGTCATAATCCAGTGATAAATAGAACTACAAAGGCAGAATCGGAAAACATATGCTCGCAATATGGTCTAGAAGAGTGCTACATGGCGATTAGAGTTGTGCTAGACACGAGCATCACGTTGGATCAGTCACTAATGCCTATCAACACAATTAGCCTATGCACACAGACCGAATCACTGGAGAAATGGAAAGCAAACCGAAATAGGCAAAACACCATCAAGGAGAACAACAATGGCAAGTGTCAGATAGCGGCGGAAACATAAACTCGCTGTCTTGCAACCGTTAATGGCAAATTAGTCCCCGAAAGTATACTTCTCGTGAGCCAGATAGACAAATGGCACTAGTACTAGCCTATCGATGCTCAGTTAAGATGCGCACTCAAGCCGGCGACCCTCTTTTTACGATTGACTGCAATGCACGCGGCAACCTCTAGTGCCCCTCTACACCACCTCTCACGACCTCAGCTCGTAAAGTGTAATCCAACTTGGAAACTTTTAAATACGTGCCAAATAAAACTTTTATTACACAAAGAGTTGGACTATTAGAAGCGGCAAAGATGCTTTAATTCAAATTCATATCAATAAACCATAGCGTGGGCTATTGTACAGTCAATCCAAACTGATATGCTCCTGGCGCACGGTATCAAGTCTCGCAACTAGTCACGAATAGATGAATCGTAAAAACAATCATAAAGTAAAAAACGACAAACCAGACAGCATCAAATTCAAATAGACCCTACTGGTGAGCACTCGAGGTGTCTTACAACTCGTCCAAGCATTTCTTTGCAAGCATTGCATTGAAGCGTGAGCAAAGAAAATGAAACAAGTCAATTAAATAAATACAAGCCATTATTAAGCTTTTATTCAATTGAACCTGGTGAAAGAGTACAATTGAAACAGAAAAATTTTAGCCAAAGTGTACTGTTCTATTTTGTCAAAACATTGGAGACGCAATGTAAATAAGAAGGAAAACATGATAGAGAACAAATCGAGTAAGTGTCATATTTGCATATGAATGAATTGATATAGCAAACTAGCTTGGTCAAATGTGAATCTAAGTCCCACAAATACTGAAAACACCATTTCAAGAACTATAAATAACGACACCAAAAAGCAACACCGAGAATGAAGCCAAGAAGGCAATATGCTTGTGCCAAGGACCACGATCAAGCGACATGCTCTCTCATCAATTAAGTGATTGTAAAACTCGAATAAAACGCCGAGAACACACATAAAAGGGCCAATTCGATAGCACTCACAATCCAATGAAACTAACTGAAGAGAAGACTAACTGCTAAATAAGTGAAGAACAGTGACAAGTATGTACGAAGAAGTATAGTGTACTCAGAGAAATGCGGCAAAATCAAACGCCACCACTGCAATCTTGTGCACAACTCAGAGGGTAACCCAACTCCAAGACAAGAAGCTCGAACATACCAAATAATGAATTGAATACTAGGATCGCCCAATGGCGATAGGTAGTGAAAAGTGAAAAATTTTGCTGCATAGTAATTTGGTGTGTTAATTTCATTCAAGCGTTTGAGAATAAAAGAGGCTATCTCGTTGGTCTGGCAGAACGGTAGAAATATAATTGCAATTATGCAAAGTACTCAGAGGCAAATAAAGTGGAGCCGAGTGCGAGGGAAAGGTGGTGCGCGGCAAGACAAAAGCATAGTGACTAATAAGACCCACATCAAATAATAAGCGATGTGGCGGGCCAAAGCAAAATAAAAGCATCTCTGCTTTAGCTCGTCAAACCGCAAATCATTCTCAAAGAGTATCATATTCTTGTATAAACTTGAAATAGTCAAAAAGAAGCGACCATTGGAAGTGCTGTTAGGTGCTTCCGCTGCTCAGTACCGCAGGCACCGCTTGGAATGCCAGGAACGTGGAGCCAATTCATTTGAATCACATCAGCGCGCAATTACCAGACCAGATCCTATGCTCGACAAGCTTGCACCAAGCGCCAGTGTGGGCCAGTAGCACTAGTACTGGTCGGATTAGACACTAGGGTAGAAAAGCACAAACTCGTGCTGCCACTGTTAGATGTAATGAAGCGAACGATGAGTATTACTCATTACAAATCGAGCCAAGAATGACAACAAGACAAAGTGAAAATTTGGCAGAGTTAATTATCATCAAAAAACGAAAATAAGTTCTCAGTGGCAAAACTGAGAGAGCAACTTGCTGCCAACACGCAATTCGTGACGCATCTTCGAGACACGCCCCAAAGCAGCTACGCCAGAGGCAGTTGAATCTGTGGCCACCTTCTCTGCATTCGTAGATGTAATCGATACTCCTCTAGAGTAAGTTTAGTTCGAGTAAAGTCAACATTTTCTCCTCAACAAAGAATCAAATGAAATCCGGGACTAGCACGAAAAGTTATTGTGCGTGCAAGCAAGCCCGCAGTGCTCACGCAAACGCGCGCGTGCGCATGCTAAGACCAACTGGAATCAATTCTAATTGAATGTGACAAAGTGGACCAGTCAGAGAACAGAATAGACCACTAGAATGTTTGAGATAAAAAACTAGCAGACTAGAATAGAGGCAAAACGCGCTGTCACTCCAACTTACTCAAACTTGGAAACACTCGGCGGGCTAGTGTTGCACTAAAAAGCGTTTGTCTATGTTCATGAAGCGAGTGACATTAGTCAACAGCTATCTCGCACTGCAGATGCTTTTAAATATGATTAGCTGAATCAGAGAATCAGCACAGCTGCTAGTATGACAGCAACATCCTCACCAGCTGACAAGTGACTTGTCGATTCCTCCAACCAACAGTTGAATTCAATTAGACGTTCACGATAATGGAGTAAAGAAAACGGTCAATGAGGACCAAGTTCCGTGAGACCCAAACCGGTGTGGCAGTTGGTATCGGACCATGCAGTCAGCGCAACAGTGAGTCAGTAGTAGTGAACTTAATTGGCGCACTTACCAAACGGTCTGTTTGTATAGTAAGAGGCACGCAATCGGACAGCAATTCGATTAAATCAATTAGCCATTTGGCAAAGGCAACGATCACTCGGACCATCGGGAGAGGTGACATGAGACCAAGTGGAGGTGAAAGTGGCACTGGGGACCCGAGCTATTGATCAGTGTGAGCGATGATGAATGAGCTAGTGGTAGCTCCATTAATCTTCATATATCTCCCTGTCCGCAAGTCATCAATGGCAGATGGCAATAGCTGTCAGAGTGGCGTGCAACAGTCACTCACTCTCGCTCGCCACCAATCACTCAGTGATCACAGTCTCACACTCTGAATTGCTTACCTAGCTTGGATAAACAATGTCACCGCTTTGTCAGAACTGTCATAGCAGCATCTCTAATTATGTCACGCTAACAAATATCAAACATTACAATTCTGGTGTGTCATAAGTAACTTACATTCGAAAAAAACATCACAGTCAAATATATCAAAATTATTATACCTATTTCAACGTTAGGATTCTTAAAAAAATATATTACGTGTATGATTATAAGCTCAAATTAGTTATAGACAAAACTATCTTTTAATAACAAAGTACCAAAATGTGTTTTCGTAGAAATGTTGAAATTCAGTACTAAGTTGAAATGTAGTTTGCAAGTTGATTTCAAGCCTTATTAAGCAAAACATATGAACAAAGAAAAAGTTGAGTTGGCAGATCAGTTTTGGGCGAGACAGGACCGGTTCAGGTTGAGAGCAATCAAGTGTAGCATGAGCTCGATTGCGTCGACTAGTGTGTGATCGATAAAATTGCAAAGAGAGCTTTGGCAAAGATTGCTGACGAGCCAAGTGGGCGCCGGGAAGAGGTGAGCACATGGTGCTCGAGGTGCCGACGTATGGCAGGCGCGATCGTGACGAGCCAGTGGGCGCGATCACTGCGAGGAGGCGGACGAGGCGCCAAGTGGCCACCACTCTCCCAAGCCACCCAACTGCGTGCCGCGCAAATTATAGTTGCGATTAATTTAATATTGCACTTCTTGAGATGAGGACCTGATGCAACGTGTTGCCGAGACAAGATAAGTGCTGCACATGTAAGAGCGAAATGCGACGAGTGGCACTGAACTTCACCACATCGTCTGTCGGCTGCAACAGTGCTTCAAGTAGCATCGGTCACGGCGGCTTGGCTTCGTTGGAAGCCATTGAGCCACTTGAATAACGACATCATCGACATCTAAAAATATGATATCCCGCACCGTCAGCCCTTGTCTAACACACCAAAACGTGCCAATTAATAATTCATCATAATTCCGGGCAGTTACTAGAAGAGAAGTCGAACTCGAAACTAAGCCTTAAACAAGTCATCCGGATGCGCATTCAACGCTACAATTGACACTACAATTAGATAAGGCACTGGAATAGCCGTCATAATAAAAATAAATCGAAACCGACGACATGGAAAGCAGATCACAACCAACTTTGGTTTATTTTATGATGCAAATGTAATCAGTCCAATTTGCACTATGCTTGACAACAAAATTGGAATAAAAATAAGTAACCAAGTAGTAAGAGACTTGAATCGGATAGACAAATTTGGTTAGGTCGTTGTCCCTTTTCGATAAGTCGTAACTTTTGACAGCAATAGACAAAACTCTCGGTCGAGTGAGCAAAGTGCGAGGGGACACTACTAGCAGGTATGGGTGACGGGTACGCGGGCAGAGGACGGTGCAGTCTAGTCTAGGGCTAATTCAGGGCGACAGTGGCCAAATGGAATCACAGACAATGGCCGTGGCCTACAGTGTTGCCTGACAAGATTGAATTACACCAGAGCAAACACAAAAGGCAAATGTTTACCCCCACTGGCACAGTGTCAGTGGGGACAAAGTGTTCAATGCGATCCCTACAAATCGAGCCAGAGATGACTGTGAGTTATGACTGATCTCGCGTGGTGGATGGTCGACATCGGCAAAGATGGCCCATACCAGTGCGTTAATTAAAAAGTCCCTCAGTGCAGTTGTCGCGCGCATCGATTTCGCATTGCTCACTGCTGCGAGGTTAGTCCCCGAGTCAACTCGTCGAAGGAGATAAGTGACCTAGCGGACACCGAACTTGTGCTCGCACTAACACTGACGACAATCTGGCCAATGAATTAATCGGCCCGGTCGATTTCTACTTTTACTAGAGAATAAATGAAGTTATTTATACTTGTCAAAAGCATCGCAGTCAAAGCCAGACAGAATTCAAGTTGAATAGAGTGCGTGGAACAGCACTCACTGCCAGCAGAGTTAGGCCGATTCAATGGTGGTGTGCGCGCGTGCCAAAGGGTACCGAGCGAGTAGGCAGGCAGCAGCTTGCAATGACAAATGGATAGTTACTTACCTCACATCGAGTCCGGTTGATGTTGTTCAAGTTGAGCCGAAATATGTTGTCCCTGCAAATACAAGCCAAAGTGTTAGCGGGTGTATGCGCGTTTGTGTTAATGGGAGCAAGCATTAATTAAATTTATTGTGTTCTGTCAGTGCTCATGCAGCAAACAAAGAGCCAGTGGACAAGACGCCCTCTCGGAAATCAGCACAGATTAAAGCTAACTGGATTAAAAGTGCCCACAACCACGGGCCTTCTTCGACCGCATTACTGACCGGGAAGCAAAATAAAATTTTAAAAACTGCAGCCAACATGGCGAAGACAGGCCAAGCTGGATTACAAATGACACATGGCTCAGTTGCCATAGAGTATCATTATGCAAATCAAACTAATGGAGTGAGGATTTGTCTGATAGACTTCCTAGGCCCAAGCTTGTGCGAATTGAGCGGCAAATCGCGCTAAGGCAGCACTCGATCGATCTCAGAGTAAGTCACATGACACGCAACTGAGGCGAGACGAGTTCAAGAGTGCGCCAAGATAGAAGAGATAGCTCCACAAAATTGCCAACTAGTCTCTTACCCACCTAAACTGGGGTAACTTATCAACTCAACACATTTTTGCAAATACATGTTTTTTGTAAAATTTAATAGTTTTTATTTTTTAAAAAATAAACCCTTGAAAAAGTGTGTACATGCAACAATTATTCTCTAAGTTTGTTATAAGATGAATTATTTTTCAGAATAAAAAAATTAGAGAATTCATATAAATCATGTGATACAACCTAGAAAAAGAATGCGTAGTGATATGATCTAAGGGGTGCAATCAGTGTGCTCATTAATCAAGTTGGCGAGTGACCAGCGGAGAGAAAGCAAGAAAGTGAGGCAATTGATCGGCGAGTCTGGCCCAGTTGGTATCTGGAGAGATATATCACAGGGCTTGGTGGCGAGTCATCATCGCGCACGCCGCCAGCCGGCATGTCTTAATCAGCATCGTGGCGGGAGGGTAGAAACGAACGAACAGCTCGCACTGATTAGGCATCGATCGCGCGATCGGGCGCACCGAGTTGGCCCACGAGCGGACGGGGGTCACAATCAATTAGTCGGCGACAGTGGGCAACGCCACTGCCCATCGATCGCGCACTCGAGGCATCTATGCGGATCTGCACCGAGCAAAGTAAGCGCTTAATTGGAATACAATCATCGCAGTCGAAACATGTCCTACAGTTGCACAACTGCAGTGATCATTCGTAATCATCTTATGCTTTGCCCAGTGATTGGAAGCAGTGGTACGAACAATCGCCTGGCTGGCCACCAACGCCGTATCTAATTCTACGCGAGCCTCAAACTCGGCACACAAATTAAATTAAGAGAATTTGTTTTGTGATTTTGATAAAACCGACTATAATAAAACTTACATGGCTCCAACATAGAGAACTTCTCGCCTCGGGTCAAGATAAAACGTCCGGTAGTACAGATGGCCACATGAGAATTCTCGGGTGTGATCTGCAAAAAGAAGAGCAAACAATTAGTAGATGAACATGGCAGAGGACATTTGCATGCGCGTAAAGGCGTGTTGGTTGTAACCACTGACTCGATGCGGCACCTGCTAGTCCCTAGTCTGTGAGTCGAGGGCCGAACCTGATGTGATGATGATGGTGTTGAGAGGACCTGGTGATGAACCAAAGCCTACAACTCTCTTCACGCTAATGGCGCCCACCAGCTGACATCATTAAAGCAGACCAGCCCCACCAGTGGGTTCTATGTAACAATTCTAATTATTACAACTGGTCACAACTCATTAAGCAAAGTTCATTGGTTTAGTGTGGAAGACCATGGTCACAAACTGTCTGCTGCTGCTAGCTTGCAACGCGAATAAGCACACTCACAAGATTGGACACACCGAGCCAAGCAGGCAATCAAACAATAAAACGCTCGTTACAGCAAGTAAATTAAATTACAAATGCCACATTACACTCATGCTTACTACATGGCTTGAATGTTGGCGAGTGTCGCGATGACAACGGTTACAAAAGCGTAGTGTCCACGCGCAAACAGCAGTGCAACCGAGAACACAACTGACCACCAGTTAAGTGCCCACCGTATTACCAATCCGCATTGTGGGGCAGCAACTTTTGATATCGTATGTCATCAGTTGCCAAAATGGTAGTTCGATTTAAGCCATTGCTGTTCAGTGTTCAACGTTGAAGAAGAACATCAGAGATCCCAGATGGAACTGTGTTTTGTGCTAGGAGTATCGAGCAGCGAAACGAGCTCTAATAGACATAATCGTGATGATTGACTAGCGACGGCGCCGCGAGACGCGACACGCGCCATGCTCGGAATGCTAAACGCCATCGTTAACGTGATCTCTCCTAGTGGACATAAACAAACAACCAAAACGAGCACGTCGGTGGCGAGAGACACTAGTCCAAGCACTGCTCCACGCCCAGCCAAATGCTCAACTTGACTCAATTCAATCCAAGTTTAGTCTTGGGTTTGAAACAGAGTAAAGAAGAGTAAAATAAACGAATTAAACCTTTCTTTGGCTTGTTTTTAAACTTTCACTTAATATGCCTCACATTAATTCGCTTTATGAAAAAATGAAGCGGTACTGCTCTGAATGGTAAAACTAAAATTATAACTATTTTTATGAAGGTGCCAAGGTATTTACTAGAATGGGAATAATTCTGAAAAATTTAGATTAAATTGATCTGACAAAAGAATAGTTTCTTTAACTGATGAAAAATTAGCATTAAGAGTTGACTTGAGCAACTTAAAAGTAAACTTTTCAGTGATTGGCCCTCGCAGAGAGCGTTCTTATATTAACTACATTTTAATACGTTTTATCCACTTGTAGAAATAATGTTTTTATTTATTGTAAGCAGTCATCCATGCATGAGTCCAGCTCACACTTGGAGGCAAACAATTAATTACTCGGACTGCTGTGGCCAACCTGGTGACAGCGACCATGACGAGGCAGAGATGGCGCGTGAGCTCCCTCGCTCCATCTGGCTCGCACGACAAGTGACGAAATTGACGCTGTCGCCACAATACTCCGGGGCACCACCATCTCGGCCTCATTACATAACGCAATTACGGAATTAAACTTGGCTCAACGAAACTTGCTTTGCCAGTGACCAGTCACGCTGAGCTTTATGGCACTAGCTTCCGATCGACGACACTAGCATCGCACAACAAACGTCCCCAAACCATGCCGGACTTTGGCCATTTCACGAGACAATTTAATTAAAAATTCCTTCTTGGCCAAACAATGCTGCATCATCATGTGTCCGCAAAAAGAGCTTCTCATTAGAAAGACAAGTGATTAAAATATAGACATGTCATCATGCGGATCAAAAATGCAGAAATCGGGTGACCTACGATGCAAGCCAAAGCAGGAAAAATGTGCCTGCAACACTAGATCGATCAATCCACTATGGGTCTACATGAAGTTTTGATGAAAATTTGCCAACAAAGATGCCAGCTGTAGCTAAACGGTAAAACCGTGGAGTAATCCAGAGCCAAATGAAGGCATCAATTTGGAAAGATAAAGCACACATTTCGAACTTGTCGGTATTGTGCTCTATCATCACAAAACAGAATCTGGACATACATTTGTGCAAAGTTAACTATCAAGGCAGAATAACCCAAAGCAAAGTTAACAGATTATTTGGAAATTCCAAGTTGGAATGACAGTTCAATCATACACATCTCACCCATTCTCAGTATTGAAGCATGTCACCCTATTTATAATTTTAATTAAATACTAATCGTAAAAATACTGCGCAATTATTAAAAAATATATAAGGATAAGAAATCAAAGTGAAACATAATAAAAGAATAAGTTGGTAGAAGTCACTGGCAGGCGTCACTTTGGCAGTCCCTGTCGGAAGGAGTGCTAGTTTCTGTTTACAGAGCCAGCCAATCGAACTAGGCAGAGTGGTACTTCATTTAAATAATAGGACCTAATCATGGAGTGCATGCAAATGACGATGCCTGTGCATCAGGACGTGGTGGCAATGGCTAGGAGCGGCGGCGGTTGAGAAGCCGAGCCCTGCTTGTCACTACCATCAGCATGGCCTGCCAGTGCCACTCGGATGAGCTTGACACGGGTCGAATTGGCTAAATGCGATCTAATCGAGTCGAGTCCAGAGTGATAATTACCCAGAATCAACTAGTTGAAGCAAGAGCACGAATCACGTGGGTAGATATGCAGAGATCGATAAAGTTGTGTGTATCCTTGGGCATGTGTCGAACACGAGTGTCTCTCGGGGCCATACTCACCAGTTGATTGTAGTGACCAGAGGTTTCTGACTGTAAGCCATAGTCACGACATTCGTCAGAGACAATAGACCTTAATGTGCCACCCTAAGCCGACTACTTCAAGATCGTGGTGAACGACTCGGCTCACTACACCAAGCTATCGCATGACGAGTACATAAAAATACCACACAATGGCACTCATAAAGCAATACCAATTCGTGTGCCCGGGTACGCTAAAAATAAATGCACAAGTGTCATGCCAAGGCTTTGGCGACACCATTAAAGTAGCCCGATGCTGACACACGCCTTGTGCATTTCGGAATTAATTGAAATCTCGACGCCAGTTGGGTTCTATGGTCCTATCGCCCAAGCAGTTACTAATGCAATTATTTATTTATAAATATTGCTCGATGACGAGCTGCGGTTAGTACGATCTACGCAAGTGCTGTAATCTTCCTTGTGTACACGGACCATAGATTGCAGACTGACAGTCATAAAAAGCTCCGAGATTAGCCATCACAAAACAATCGAGTAAAGTCAAAGCTGTTAGTTGGCAAGCACTCAGGCCAGTGATTCAATTAACAAGCTCTGGTTGATGGCGTGGATAGCCAGCAAAAGGAAAGCATTCTTCTCGTGCAAGTGTGGATGTTGCTCAAAATACAAGCCGCATTGAGAAAAGTGGTTAGCCGGTGGGAGGAAGCAGTGAAGAAGCGAGTGGAATGCAAACAATGCCCAGCCATGGCCAGGTGATAGATGAGCACCAATGGGGCGCACGCAAAGCCGTGCCATATCGAGATGGTACCTGGCTTGAGGGCCAACCAATCACTCAGCCAGCAGCAGTGAGTCAGCTATGGCCCAATGAAGTGATAAGTGAGAGCTAATGAAAGGTCGGGCAAACAAAATGGAAATCGCGCCGTGGCTACATCAGGTCGGCGCTAATGAAGATGTCAGGTAAGACCGCAGTCTGCAATGCCCGCAGCCATTCGGCGTGGTCGGCTCGCTCACACTCAGAAGGGAATGCTGTGGTCATCTCGGTAGTAGTTAGCACAGCTAATCATCGAATAAGATCGGAGTTGATAAAGACTTCAGCCTAGTGGATGATCTACCGGACGAGATTGGATGGGCGTCAGTGTCAATGACGTAACCACACCGGGCCTGCCTTGCCACGATTTGCTCATTAGGACCATCGTCGATGGTGATCGATCCGCAACTCAGCCATTTGACTAGTGCGAGTCGAGTTGACCCAATCGGCCAGTGCCATCAACGCGTTGAGTGTGCGAATTGGCAGCTAGCAAAATGGATGACCACCACCGGTAGTGAGGGTCAAAGACTGCCACTGAGCACCATCAATCGTGATCAACCACCGGAGACTAACTAAATCTCGTTCGTTGCTTGCCATCACACTCACACTTAATGCCTAGAACTCATTTGACTGGGCCAATAGAGATCTTAGCGGGAGGCCCAATCACAAGCTCGCTACCTGCCCTGGTTTGCCTACAAGATGGCAAATTGCAATTAAACTTTCTACAGATACACAACTCTCTGTGTCACTGCCACGTTCAAAGTTTCAAGCTTCAAAATCAAATTACAAGATGCAGGAAAATAGCGTGCATGCACTGACTATTGTTACTGTAGCACAGATTTTTCTGGATTTGTCACTATGAAACCATGGCATCACTAACAATACTAATCCAGCCAATCGATTCGCGGCAAACAAAAGACTGCCAGACGAGTTGCCATTAATGGCGGGCCGTGCGGACCACTACTAGCGCGAAAGCAGCACGCGCAATTCACTCTATTCGAAGTGAGCCACTCACAGTGGAACAAGATGCGTTCAGAGAGGTGACTGTCATTGGTCCTGAGTGGTACTCGAAATCGACAATCAATCGACCAAGCGGCAGAGTGAATCACGAGCAGTGATGCTACCAAACTGGACATGACTGGGAGATACGCATGAACGGCCACTGGCATAGTAGCACGACACAGCACGCGTCACATCATGTGTCCAGAAATAAAGCAGCTCAGCCTCAACCCAATCAATCGTTGATCCAGCAATGACAGTGAATGTGGCCACTAAGAGTCATTTGTCATGAGAGCGGAAAGCCATAGGAAGTGAAACATTTTCCAAAACGAAAAGCCATACGAAGAATTTTCCTCTGTCGTCATATTCAAATGAGTGCCTTGAATCGATTGTTCGATTGAGCTAAAACCCATGGGTTGCAGATCAGTTTCAAAATCCCTGATAGTCAATGACCATCTACCTCAATAAGACGCGTTGGAACCAAGCACATAAATCATCAGTTCGACATAATCAAGTATAAGGGATATAAATTTTTTCCAAAAAGTTTAGTTTATCGAGTTAAATTCAAAGTGAAAGACAAAAAGTGTTCCATCTTTCCAGTTTCTTGAACTTCTGTCATGTCCAATACTACTAGCCTGGAGGGGTAAGCACACACAGCATTTCTCATCTTAGTGCCGTCCAGTAAGGCAAATGCAAATCTAAGAACAAAATCTAGATTAACGCAAATTGAATTGATTGTCGAGTTGGGCGAGAATGCCTACTCTAGCGAGTACCACCAGTGCGTGCTCGGCATTACAAGAAGCAATGTGACATGCTAAGCTGCAACCCGAAAAAGTCCCTAAAGTGGAATCACCTAAATCGAATGAATGGTTGACTAAAGTAAGGTCCCAGAGTCGACGACCATCGTCGACTCGATGAAAGTGATTGGTTAGCAGTGACACCCGGCTCGGTTCTCAATTACACCTCGATGTAACACTTCACGTTTGTTGGCAGCTCGAACGCGGGTGAAAGGCGCCTAGAAGCGTGCATTGGAGAAGTGGTCGGTCAGTGCCAGGCGGCACTCCATTCATCACCCTAGCTGTCTGCTCGACTAGCCCCAATGGAAACCCAGCCGCGCCAGTGCGCAGTAGCAATTAAGTGCAAAGGGTAACACAAGGCAGAGAGCCCACGGTAAAGAAGTTCACTGCCAATATTGCTAATTTTGAATAGAAATGCTGTTAAGTTTGCTGGCAATGAAAAGTTGGAAAAAGCGAGTCATGAATAAATAATAAAGTCGTGATGGCTTCGATTGAGCCCTTTCCATTGTAGGGCATCGACATCGACAAGTCGAATCTAGACGAATAAGAAATCCGAAATTTTCTTGCACGTTCGCGCATGTCTGAGGTGCAGGTTGGCCAGGCTCACGTTCACGTGTGAAGAAGTCATCAGTCTGTCTGGGCGGGGATCTGTCAGCACCCAAGGCAGCACGCCAAGTTATCGTCCATGACTATGGCGCGCTCGCCGCCAGCCAGAGCTCACCAGAGTGACAGCACTTGTACGATGAACAAATAGGCAGTCACGGCCCGAGTTGGCTCGGCGAGAAGCTCGATTGCGCGCTAATCATAGATCGGTCAGCGATTGAGCGTCCTGGCATGCAATCAGCGCAGCGAGAAGAGTTCCGCTGATGAGAAACGACCCGACGGCACCTACAACTTCGCTAGCAAGGGACGGGCGGGACAGCTGCTTGGCCATGATCAGCTAACTCAATTAAGACATTATCGGCCAAGTGAATGGCCACGTCATTAGCATCAAGCCTCTAGGTGCCAAGTAGACCTCGAGGGGCGCTGCAAATAGGTGGTGTCTTAACTGTGTATATGATGAACTACATCAATTCAGTTACCCCGACAATTCCAACAGAGTAACCCGATCATTGGGTGTATTTATTGACCATAATTTGGACGAAATCAAATCAAATTTATGTATAATTTTTGATTGTCAAGTTTTCAAGTTAAATAAAGCAATTTGACTGTTTTTGGCTCAACTTAGTCTATGAAGATAGAACTTTCCAATTGTACTTTTCAAATAACTCGATACGAGAAGGTTAACCCAGGGAAACAGCAGTGACAAAACACACCAGAAATAAAAAATGATGGCTAATACGAAAATTTCACAAGTATTGATTCACATTTGGCTAAACTATATTTTTTTATTTTACCCAAATCTTTTGCACAGACTCAGCAGTATCATGAACCATGATATTAAAAAAATTAATATAATGTAATTTAAACTGTTCCCCATCACGTGAACACTTTACAATGACAGTGATCACTATTTTTACTATCTATCTTTATAGCTTTACAGTGCCGAGTGATGCAGAAGAAATCAGTAATATAATTAGTGTCTGGTCGGAAGACCATTTCGCAATTGAATTGATGCAGTTCTTGGTATATACATCCTGAACAGTTTAGACACCGCCTCTTTCCAGCGCCCGTCGAGGACTAGTGCCAAGCAAGCTGCACTAATAGTGGCAAGAAAATAGGCGTGAGGGCACTTGGCCTAACCACCCGGCTGCCTTGTGTCACTAGTCCAGTAGAACGTTTCAAAGTAGCGCGACGGCCAATTGCCATTACCAATCGACCTCAGTAGTGAGAGTGCTGAGAAGAGCTTGCGCGACATGACAAGTGAGGAAACCTTGGTACAGTGGGTCATCACTTCACTCGCTGCCGCTGGCACTGCGCATCGTGCACGCACGTCGCTGCAGACAGGTGCTAAAACATAGGCCTAGTCCTGTCCGCAGCACTGCACAGCGACCAGTCAATTACAGAACCAAGTGAAAGGCACGAAATCGAACAAATGAAGACATTAAATCATCTGGGCGAGCGAGCTAGCCAACGGGAGTGACTAGTGACGGCGGTGGACTTGATGATTCTATTATATTACAACGCCAGTCAGGCAGCCCCGTGCAGAACGAACTGTCCGCGCTTAATAATAGCTCGAGGCTGGTCGGCATCGGGATGTGCCGCTGCCACAAGTCATCGATGCCAACGAAGCGGACATCAGTGCCGAATCTCCCAAATCAGGTTTGGCATGGCGCACTGCACGCACGCCTACCCCAATGGCTAGTGCCCCAAACGCGGTACCAACGGGTCACTAAGGGAAATGGCTTCCATCACTGTCCACCAAGTGATCTATAGACTACATCAGACCAAGCTTTCATACAAAGTGCTTGCTTGTCCCAGTACACACCGGAAAATGGGTAAGGAGTAAAACGGAAATATGCGTCCGTCGCAAATTTGTCACGCCAAAGAGACTAGCAGAGCATCTTGTAACGTTGCATCGAGCCCCTTATGCAAACTAGCAAGCGCTAGGCCAGTTACTTGTCAGTAAGCCATGCGGTAAAGCTACAAAACTGTGCCATCCGGCCGCAACTGGGCTCTTGGTGTGTGGAATCTGTCACCCAGAAGCATTGAAGCAAAAGAGAAGAGTGACAAAGCAGTGAGGGC
This sequence comes from Papilio phestus, assembly GCA_018231625.1. Classification (NCBI taxonomy): domain Eukaryota; kingdom Metazoa; phylum Arthropoda; class Insecta; order Lepidoptera; family Papilionidae; genus Papilio; species Papilio phestus. Next base: position 55,382 of record DVQH01000012.1, read on the forward strand.
CATACTGGGCGCACTCACCAGTTGGTTGGGCGCGCACGCGTGCACTTGGTTGGTCATAGCACGTGCATCATGCTGCAACTAAGCCCGATGAACGGAAGCGTGCGCTGGAACCATTGCCTGGCCACATCTTTCTGGCAAATATTTTTAGAATCGGGCTAAATGATACGAAACGCAAACGGTTTCGTGTTACGGTAATGCATCTGATTTGGCACTATGCAGGAGAACACGTGGGTAAGCGAAAAGCAAAGCTATGAATGAACCAAAGAAACAAAGCGGCACTAAGTGTCGAAGCAAGCGATGGGCAAAACTGTAAAACACGGATGAGTGCATTCGCCGGCTTGGACCAAGGGATTATTGTGACTGAGAGTGGCACTTCCTGTGTAGAAGCTGTACTACACAAGCTGCGCACTATCTGTGCTGCAACACCAGCAGAGACCACTCGAAAACAGATCCATCTTGAAGAGCAACTCGTGTGACAGATGAGAAGCACTCGCAGACGAATTAGAACAGTTAATCAAACATATGCTGCGTCTGCAGTTGACAATTAGCCATTGAGCCAGACAGACCATAGAACAAGCCAAGTACTGAATTCTGACAAGTGCTGTCAGCACCGCCCAGACCAAAGAGGCAGCCAAAATATGCAAAAAAGAAAAGTCATCATGACATTGGCAGTAAGCGGTTGGGTGCAAGACAAGCAAATCGAGATATAGCACAAATCGATCCAGTCAGACAGCAAGGTGACGACAAGCGTCTCGTTGCCCATGACCATGGCACCTAGCAACCTGAGCTCAGCACTCCTGCTGTCGTTGCTCTTCTGTGTCAAAGACCAAGTAATTAAATTAAAAGATGGCGTGTTGCAAGCATATTACGAGCGAGGAACCGATCGGAGTGGCGGCAAGCAGATCGTTAGACAAGAAGATGGTTGCATGCAAACTGGTCCAAGACAATTCTCATTAGGTCTAATTGAGATTGGGCTCTGATATGACGCGTGCCCCTCAGATTGGTACCCACGCCTAGCTTGCTCTGATGCCACATCCGTCATTGGTAAAGCGATATAAATAGTGATGATCTGGCATGGCGGCAAGTCGTGTGCCGCGCACGCCCGGTGCCAGCCGACGACGAAATCTTCTCGTCACTGTCGCCAAGCACGAGCCTAAAACTAATGAGTCTATTATCAGCCTAGAGCCAGTGATCACACCAGACAAGCCTATCTGGATTGTGTGAAGTCACGAGTCACTCTGGTTCAAGCATCAGTTATAATTAAAATTCATCGTTTTCTTGCATCTAAGCAATATAAATGATCCATTTGGCCGCTTTGGACAGCTTTGGATCAAACTTAGATGCAAACCAAATGAAACCAGATCCCTCGAGATGTTGCATGTGTCACGAGACTATTCAGCCACACTCATCTAAAACTTAGATCGACGCCGTGCGTCATATGAAGTACCAGTTTCCAATCAAAAGATGAAGATAAAATAAAGATGCACGAGCCTGAGTGACTCATCATTGCAACGAGAAATTACTACATAGATCAATTTCAAAGAACCTATTTTTTTATCACAAATATCGCTGCAAATTAGAGCTACAAATGACAAAATAACGTTCACTCAATGCGTGTTAGCACGTGCAGATAGAGTTGAAAATTGTGTAACCAGTACTAGACAAGTTATAAGAGAAAAAATAGAATGAGATGTATGACTGGTCAGTATTTCTGTGGCAAAGATTGATGTCTAGATGGCCATATCACCAATACCAGCGTGGTAACAGACTCTGTGTGCTTATGTGCTCAAACGTGCCTGAAAGTAGTCTCACAGCAATGCATGGAGACATTCCAGTGGCGGCGATAAGCACGGCCAATCGAGCCCAGAATGAAACCCGACACGGAGTCACAGGCTCCGTGTTCCCATAGTCTCTCACGTGTCAGTGAGATGCAAGCTTCTCTCGAAGTGAAAGACCGCAGGAAGGCGTGTCATTCCCGTCGGTGACAGCAACGTCAGGCAAGTTTGAGTGACAGGCGCGAGTAAGTCGGGCGAGTGGCCAGTAGCGTGCTCATCTGTCAGGCCAATCATTGCGTCACGACGCCCGTGCGCAAACAATGCGTCCGGCTAGCGTAATTTGCCAGCCACTGTGCAACGATTTGTTGAACCAAGCAACTCAGCAATCGAGTCTCGGTCAGCAAAGCGCCAATTCGTGGCTATTACACGGCGCCCAATGAGACTCTCCCGTACCCCAAACAATTTTGACGAAAAGACACTCACTAGCAAACAGATGCTGTATCGTAACAAGTTAGCGAGGATAAGAATAGGTGCAAGGTAGGTTTCCACCAGATTAGCACAGCTTCCACACAACACACTAGCATCAGCAATCATGACACTTTCTATATAGATTGAATAAACATAAAAAACAAAGTGAATGCAAAGAACGCAGCTGCAAGCACGTATTGAAACCAGCATGACTCAACTAACCGACTGCGTTGACTCTTGTCAAACTGCAATTATTAAATATTCATAGGGGTTTTAGTCAAATTGAAACACCCCTAGCCATCGCTGTGGCAACGACAAACTGACTGATTGGAAGGAGAGCACCAGCACACCGCCTCGATCGATGATGATAACGAACAAATCAAGTCGAGCTCAGTTGTGTCGATTCGAACTTTTCCAACAGATGCTTGGCCCGTACTCTAGTCGATGGCTGAATTTTTAATAAGCCACTAAGGACTAAGCCAGCCAAGTCTCTTTCTCTCTTTCCCTCTCTCTCTCTCATTAGACCGACAAACTATTGGCGGTAGTTGAGGGTGGGTAGTACCGAGTAGAACCAAATCGAGTGTCGCGCGCGCGGCTAGCTTAGTCGAAACAGCGGTTGCATTGACAGTGGGTCGGCCATCAAAGGCAATCTGTTTGTGATAAGAATTTCCAATCTATTTAAACTTTCGATTCTGGAGGGAGGTGCACGAATTGTCTTGGCGTATCGATAAATGAGCAGTCATAAATCAAAAGAGCAAAGTCGGTCCGAGTCATTACTGGCAGCGGAACATGTGCCTCAGTACCGATTCGCCACTTCAGCGTTCGCTAAAGCCGATGCTGGGGCTGTGGCATTAGCATAGCGCCATTTGAGCAAATCTGGTACGGCAAAGGCGTCGATGCCCCAATGCGATGCGCTATCCTCAACGCTCGTGCCACAAAATCGCTACACCAATCGGACACTGCGTGCGCAAACAACAAGAGCAAGATTCTATGTGGCAATGGCGAGGACAATGCTAATGTGGTTCAATTAGGCCCACTGCCGGTTGGTGATAAGAGGCAGCGAACGGGCACCCATGTCGGGCGTCACCGTGCCATTAATCATAGATCGATGGTGTCGCGCGATGCCCAATTCTAACCGTAATCCCAATCAACGTTTGCAAACCAAGTCTAGTCAGTGGCAAGGATGGCAGCTGTGACTAGTGAGGGATAGATAAGCCACAGGCGACAGTGAGTCTGGTACCCTCACCAGCACAGTGCCGTCCCAACAATCTGCATCAGGCTAAGAGATTAGTGACCGACCTGCCTGGTCGAGGATTGGCATGCAAATACTGCTCACTTCTATCTGATGCCATAGTACGATTGGTTCTGATTGTCATCTGCGGCGAGGAGCAATTTGTCCAAACAAATCAACTCGAAATACAGTTGATGCCACTCTCACCAGAACGCAGCAACATGCCAGTCCTTGAACTTGAGCCTGACACATGCCTGGTGCAGTACCGAAGAAGCAGAGCCACTACCAATGCCAATCGTCGGATTATAGTGTGCGCCGGAGACAGATCAGACGGCCTCTGCCAACCGACTGATGGTCATGTTGAGTCGACTAGCGAGCAGCCCAGTGCATCCATTATAATTGCAAATCGACTCTTGGGTGATGACGGTATTGAGAGATGGGCAACAAGCACCAAGCAGGCGGACATGCAGACGAGCAACGAGCGCACCCGGCTGGCCACTGCACTAGTCCTAATGACACCACGCACTCACTCGTTCGTGCGCCATCGCCCTGAGTTGCTTGTCTCGGCTCACTACCCTCGCCACACTAATGCAAGCTTCTTGGCTAGTCATCATGCATCTACCAAGGGACAATCAAGCTCTACTATAAGATATCGCTGTGACACCTCCTCTTGTCATGCCAATACCTTAAGACTTGATTTCAAACTAACAAATCTCTTTTGTTGAGACAAAACATCAAATCAAACAAGTCTCATTATAAAAATCAACGATTTTAGGCATGTAGTGCCATAAAAAGTATATATGTAAAATATATGCTATGATGAAGTAGCCAGCAAAAGGTACATAAGAAATGCTTTTCACAAGTTAAAATTAGCTTTCAACTGTGAACAAACATTACTCTAAAAAGTTCAAATAGTAAAGAAAACTAGATGGGGAAGGCAGGGGCATGAAACGATGAGAAGGAAGAGAAACAAGCAGCGTTAATAGAGTGACAATCGAGTCATCCATTCACTGGCAATTTGTAGCAATTTACAAGCAAATCGAAAAGTTTGGAGTTTCGATTAGAATGAGGCGATAAGCGAGTCTCAAGTGACAAGTCAAGTGATCGCGAAAGTGGTTGGCGCGCGGTGGCCAGTGTGGCTAGCAGCGGTGCTAGAAGTGCCGCGAGTTCATTAAATCATTCGCACTAGCGACCAATGTCGACGATACACTTCGCTCGGCAGGCAGGCTGAGAGGCCAAACGGGCACTGGTTTGCATCGCTGATTAGAGCGCGACTCGTCTTGACCTCTCGCCACCATTCGGGTCTTGAACCTGAAATCCAGTCTGTCCGCTACGAGCTAGCGCGAATATAAATCAAACAGTCCGGTGAAAAGTGCAGTAGTCTGTCAAGATAAAAAACATCGCGAGAAGGACGAAACCCAGGAGTATCAGTGTAGACATTAGCAGCTGAGCTCCACAAGAGTTCTTAAATGACATGTAGACCGAAACTGTTTCGGAACCAAGTTGCGGCTGATCCAAACCTACCAAGTCTAGACAATTTTTTTAAAACTTGGAGTGTCGCCAGGCGTAGTTTAAAGCGAATCAATTAAGCTGCAATTAGGCACTATCAGAAAATGAGCAGAAAACGAGCTGTGGAGTGTTCAGTGCACATCATTGACAGAACACATTTAATCTGACGAGTAAGGAGCCCTCTAGTTGTTATCATCGACGCTTCGGCGACAATCTCCTCGAATAAACGTTACTTGAGTATGAAGTTAAGAGATAAAGAAATAAAAATTCGTTACATGAGAACTAACAAAAGAGTTGCACCAAAACCACCTCTATAATTAACAGTTAATTTAACTCTGAATCTAATTGGGTGCAAATAAGATATTTAGAATTCCGAGTCAAAAGAACTTTGTCAGCTCTTTAAAAGTAGCCACAACAATTTGTTTTACTTTCACGGTGACTAATGCCGTTGGTGACTAAACATCTCATCACATATTATTATATAACACAGTATGATCTCGTTAAAAGTGTCATCGGTGACGTCACGCTGATCTTTTGCGTACCCCGGTGTAGCTGGCTTGTGATTGCAAATTCACTGATTAGTGATTCTAGGCAGAACTCGATAATAGACGCAATGAAACATGTGGAAAGCCAACAATCGACATCATTAAAAGCATATGCAAACAGAATATTTAAGAGCGGACGCGAAGAGAAACTAACCTTTAGCCCAGGCAACGCAGCCCTGTGACAATGAGCCAACCAGAAGCGGTGTGAAAGATCACGAACGCAAACAGACAGTACACGCCAGGATAAAGTAGTATTGCTATTGAAAACAAACACGAATCTGTCGAGTTTGCAATTCTTATCGAATTGGTCGATTTTTGCTTGATCTGTACGAAGCAAGTCACTAATGAAGCGAGTGTGCCATCGTGGGTATAAGTGAACACATGGCATCACCGCGCAGAGTTTTGCACAGCTTGCCAGCCAGATCTCACTATTGTTAGGAGCACCTTCAGTACGCTTAGTGGCGAGAGTTTCTAATTTAACTAGTTTGAGCAACGAACAAGGCATATGTGTTTGAATAGCGATTGATTTGTCGTTTGCCGACAGGTCGAATAGTGCCAAACATTGTAGAGACGAGAAGCTGCGAAACAATTTGAAAGCAGGTAATCCGCCCAATCAGTGAATGGCTGCTAATCAGTCTCCAATTGCATATGTCGCACCTTGAATGTGCGGCAAATAGGCACGAAATTCCAAGCCACGCCGGATTAGCAGCGCGCGCCTAAGAGGAGCATATTGCCTGCACAAGCGGACAAGTAATCATCTTTGCGTGCAAATTGACTCCTTTGTGATCAAGATTAAAGACAGCCAGTGAGCGAGTGAGTCAGATTCAGCGAGGGTAGTGCGGGAAGAATGGTGGAGCCAGCGCGAGTGGACAAAGGCGATGGTAGGAGAAAGCGCAGCAGGGCAGAGCTGGGCAAGCACCAAGGTGTGCTCGCGCGCCATCGCTCGACCGATTGGCGTGAGGAGGCAGTCCACCGACCCGCCGAACAGCAGACCCACCGAGCGAGCCACTCACTGCGCACGGCCAAATTGAAGCCTTCGACCACACTGTTCGCCTCAGTCAAGAAGTAGGCACACAAAGTAAGACATCAAACGCAAATTGACTTTCTTGTCAGGAGGGGAGCCAGAGAGAAAGCGAAAGAGAGATTGAACATGTGAGAGTCAGCAAACAAACACACCACGCATTGGACTACCCAACACTTGTGCCACCTCCCCAAGTGGGGTGTTACTTCTCAGAAGTATAGCTAAATGCGCCTCGTATTGCGACCACTGTGGCTTTGGTAAGGCTTACTGTCACAATGGTTTTCACGGTTTTGAGAATTTTGGTTGACCTTTAAGTCTGTTTTCTAGAATCCAGGCACGATACAATGAAGATGCATAACTTAACATAAATGCATTAGCCTCGACTCACTAGTAAGATCACTTATAAAACTGAAAAGCAAAAAAAATAAGCTAAATGTAGATTTAAATTAAACCAAGGGCAAATTTATTGTTGATTATTTTTTTAAAGTTCAACAAAGAGATTCGGCTAAACCTCATAGAGATTTAATTGCAAAAATTTTGGTTCATTCGGAACATAATGTGAAGCTACCTCCATGGTCGCAATACTTGAAGCATTGTTGTATGGTAAAATGCTACACAAGTGTTGGGCAGCTACTAGCTACTCGACTCATTGGTAGTGCTGAGCGATAGCTGAGGTTGAGTACTGACCGCCGGCGGCGTGGACACTCCGCAAGACCAGCCGGGCGAGTCGGGACTTGATACACTAAGTCATATCGTGAATGCAGGCCACACAACAAATGAGACCATTGTCACACAGGCGAACTAAGAAGAGAGACAAATCACTGGGACCAGACGGGCTAGGCATGCACCTCAGTGCATATTCATAGGCACACCACAATGGGTTAATTGAGAAGTGAGACTAGTGGCTGATCGAATTACCAGGACGGCTGATAGATGCGCGAAGAGTGACTTACCACACAGGTGGGACCTAGAGGCCAAGATGAGTCAAGCGCCGCAGTGGTAGCCTCGAGACTCTGGTTGGCCATTTGTCAGGCTTGTTGGCGGCAAGCGCACAACGCCTCTTTGTTTGGTGACACTCACGGGAACAACTGTTCTTGACAAATGAATGCCCTGAATGGTCTAGTGTCCCGGTAGAGCCATGGCACTGAGCACTGCATTGTCGTCAGTGCTAGCCACTTAATTGAGTTAATCAAGCAAACTTTTTGACCTAAAATTGAACATTGCTAGTAAAGTGAGCAGCCAAGTGCTAGGGAGAATGTGAGAAGAGAAAAGAGAGCCATTGATGGTAACATTGCCAGCACCAGTGGCCCGATTGGTTCATTGTGTTTGATCGCTCGATTGTTTTGCGTAATTCAAGCCACTGAGCTAGTGGCAAACCAGTAACGTAGGGGATATCCATAGGAGACTAGTGCCTCCCACAGTGAAGCGCATTTTTTCGCTTGGTCACATCACATGACATAGACCTTGCTCATTTGATGGTAGTGTGACTTACCTCGGTGGTGCCGAAGCGCATGCTGGGTTTCTGAGTTGTATGAAGCCCAATGCCGCCGAGAAGCTTGTGCTACACTGATTGATAACCAGAGATGCAAGAAGAGATATGTGACAAATTGAAGCTTTGAGACCATTGGTAGCCGGAGCACAAGCCTCTGAGAGTGGGCCTGTGGCACCACGGCGAGGCACTTGCGTATAAGCAATCGAATAGGTAGTGAGTGGAGTGGCATCGCGTAATGCTGGCTGACTGCCCAAGTACCAGCACACGTGAACAACATGCCACCTGACCGATGAGCAATTGCAAACGGTCGGCCTTGAGGCACGACAACACCTAAGCCCAAATTGCCATGGAGCACCAAGGAAACACAATGCAAAACGATGGCACTAGTGGACAGTGGAGCCGTCAGCCGGGAGCAATGTAAACACAGAAGACAATTGACGCGGCCAAATCCGACAAATAGCTGGAAGCGCCACAGCTGTCGATGCAGTGCAATCACCAATACGGAGGGGAGCGGCGAAAAGTCAAGAGATGAGACATAACACCACGGACCGAGTGAGCAAACAACATTCCACAAAACGACGACCAAATATTTGAACGATCTCGATTCGATCGACCCAAGCTGGGTTCGGTTCGAACCTCACACCTGTGGAGAGGGCTACTGCAAGCTCAACTCCATTCAACATACACAGACACACACACACACACACACACCACTCAGGCCAAGCAGGACATAGATGGACACTAGTGGGTTGAGCCCATGTAGGAACGATGCCCACAAAAAAACTGAAGCAGAGATGACTAGAACACATGCGGTAGAGATGGCGAACACGCGGGTGCGTGGTCGATCAGCGAGTAGAGTTAGACACGCACGCGGCGACGGTCGGTGGCGGACTGAAGCCAGTCGGCTGCCACTCCAGTCGTTGCCCAAGTTCGCTCTCTCTCTCTCTCTCTGCCCTACCAGAGACCCCTGGCGAGCAATACCACACAGCGCTTCTCTCTCTCTCTCTCTTATTCTCCATTTACACGGAGGAAAAAGTAACCACAGCTTTATGGCACATATATCTACATTCGAATACAAAATTTCAGTTTGTCCAGTTTTAGATACAGTTTATGCATTAATCAATCACTTAAGCTAATATTTTTCACTAGCTGATTACCCTTTGTCTGACCCCTGCCTAACACTTCAAAAAATGAAAGCGGTTTAACTTTGATTTTTTCAAGTATAAACTTGTATGGGGAACAGTCAAAAATGAATTTTTTTCTTCAATGACCTTTCTTCAATTAGTTAATCCTTATTTTTCAATTTAAACTTAGAAGCTGTCACTTTAGTCTAAAGTTTAGAACACGCTAAATCTATGTTAAAATGGTAGCTCAAGATTAAAATTGAATTTGTTCCCCATTTCAAGTTTAATTACTTTCTTTTCTTAGAGTGGATGATTATTAGAAAGTATGTAGCATACCTGGAATTTATGCTAAATTGTATGGCGACCATCCACTATGTCGACGTTCTGGTATAAATACAATAAATACAAAAAAACGATATTTATGCCCGAAACATGCAGCTGCTTTGTTTCCCCGTGTAAATGTAGCAAGTGGTCTACATGCAGTGACTAACTGCGAGACATGTCTTGGTCAAGCACGCAACCACGCACCAGGATTACTACACCTGAATTCACTGACTCACTTCATTAGTGTTCGAAATACTCGCGGTTGAAATAGAACCAGAGCAGTGGGACCAAATCCCAGCTCGAAATGCCGTCATGATGACGAGCCTCGTGCAGTGACTCGTTTTGAAACAGTGGCTAGACTGGCTTTGCCATCGCCGAGCTGGCGTGTGCCGCGCTCGTTGGATACATAGGCAATGAGTCAATGCCACGCACTGGCATAACGGATCATTGGCTCCGGGTGGCCCAGGCCAGTGGCGGCTCATCTATTAACGACACCCCTCGCCTTTTATGATTATGTGATCGACTATGAAGATGTTGATGATCTCTCAGGCGGTGTTTGTTCCATTACACCGTGTGTTTCGAAAAAAATTAACCAAAAGCAGCATTTATTGTTATGAAAACTGCATCAAAACACGTGAAATAATTTCGGTTCCAAATCACTCGTTGGTAGTGACACGCTAAGACTTGCCACTTTTGAGCATTATCGAAAACCTGAAACCTTGCTCTTTCACGCTATGGTAGCCGCTTTGGCTACTTTTTTTCGAAACACACGGTGTTATGCTGGCCCGCAAGCTGGTCCCTGCACCCGATGCCCGTTTAGGTCACTGAAACCAAGTGTCAACAGTGCTGGGCGCGACCAACCATTCATCCAGAGGTGGTAGACCTAGACTGTCATGACTAGTCGGCTCTCGATGCAACTGACGTAGATCGTCAACTATCATGCACGGTGAGTGATGATTGTCACAGCACTCACTCTGACTCTATCTTGCGAGGTCCCTTTCAACAAACATATTGCTACCCATGACCCATGGCCTTGAATCATGACAATCGTGGTTGAGGGGTAAAGACAAAACTGACCATAGCTGGAGAGAGCTAGTAGGCAGTGGCCTGCCATCTCCTCACAGTGGCCAAGTTGTGCGATCTCAAATCAAGGGTGATAAGAAACATGCGGAGAGAGCTAATTGGCACTGATTGCGATTAAGTCGGACGGGCGACAGAAGACGTGCGCTCCAACAGTATAGCGAGTGTCGAACCGACTCAACAAACTCAGTCGGTGTTATGTCAACAAAGACGACTGCACTGAGTAACCCAACACTTCTGTCGTTGTCCACTTTAGAGCACACAACAATTATTTCTCATCCTAAATGTTTAATCAATTAAACTGTGCGGTTGCTGCCGGTCTTGTGGTGGGCTGACAAGCCACCGATTGGTGCGCAACCTTGGTTTCGAGTTACTACTGTTGGGTGTGAGTCATTTGCTGGTCCAAAATCCTTAAGCGCAAATGCTGTCACTAGACAGTGATAATGATCGAAGTAGCTGAGTGCATTCACGGTGACAGTGTCCAAAGTGTTGCCCGATTCGGCAAGTGCCGATGGCGGCGATAGCGAAGGCTAATCAAACAGGTACGGTAGCACAGAAAGCGTACGTTCGTCGGTCAGTGATCGGCCAGACAGCAGCTTTTGTTTTTATGGCCAATTTGTTTGGCCGCTTGTGTCAGTGGCAGTGTACGCATCGATGCTTACGATGTAAATGAGCGCAACCATAGTAGACTTTACGAGTGGGGCAACTTGACTCAATAAATGCAACATTGAGACAAGAGCGGACAGATGAAGCGATAGAAGCAACCATCGGTGCACTAGCAAAGCTGTGAGCGGAGATGTTTGAACATCTTATCAGCCAGGTGAGGACGGGAAAGAGGTTTTTGAAGCGACAAGTGGACAGAATGCGAATCTTATCAAGGCGTGTGATAGTGAGCTCTCGACCGATCTGTCAGTGGTCAGCACATTCCTCCTTGGCGCGCATTTGTCGGGCGCACTTTGGATTCAAGCCTGCAGAGTACGCTCCATTTGAGAACCGGCGTCATAGTAATCATTGGTGGTCTAAGCGGGCAATATCTGTCACTTGAGCTGCACCAATGTCACAATTTATGAAGCCACTTCGAGTGAACCTGCTGGCCTACTGAAACGCTTCGATGGGACATAGCACAAGGCTGTCTCAATTTATTGGCACCAAGACGACCGAGCACAGAAGACTTTACGATGATCTCAAGTGTGCCCCCACTCGCCCATCTCTTCCTCGTCGACCATCATCACCCACTGTCTCTCGGCTCACTTCGTGTAGGTTTATCTGCTCTTGCGATCGCTCTAATTAAATCACCAATTTCCACCATAGGCCATGCCAAGCGACATTCATCCTCATAGAAAGAAGGTTGATGGCAACAACCATGATGGAAAATGTCGGTCGGACAGCACGGCTCATAACTTAGCTTATTGTTGGGCCATTGCCGCAATGTTACGATCTGATCGGAGGTTAGATCGATCGATTAGGCAAGTAATCGCACACCGCATGGCTCCTAGTGATCGAAGTTGATTCTGTGCAAGCGCATCTACCAACAGCGTGCGACTCTGGGAACTTAATTAATTTTTCTCACAGTAAAGTAGTATCGAAAAGGGCGGCCAGATCAGCAGTTGTAATTAACAACGATGTACTATGCGACTAGGCTCGGTTTCCATTCTACTTGTCGTCTTATTTAGTTACGAGTTTGACACAACTTTTAAAACCTTCTCGCAAAAAAAGTAGACTAGATCCGAATGGGCACAGATCGATATTGCAACTGTCACCCAAACTTTTTCCTTTAATTGAGCTCACCAATCGACTCTGGCCATTCGGGTAGAAAAGAAAGCAAGAAGGTGGCGTGATGCTGCGAACTTGGCAAGTACTCTGCAAAGAATCACTGGTTCTACGGTCACTGGGCATTGTGCTTTTTAGTATCGATTGTGCTTGTCCACCAATCTCACTACCGCACACGCTCACCATGGTTGGTATCTCCTGAGGGCTTTGGTGGCCATTGCCAGATCGATTGTCACTTGGTCGATTCACTCTAAACACTTAATTTATCGCTCATACTGATTCACATGGCATCTTTGAGTTTCTTGATGATCGATCGCTTGGACTGAAAGGCAACCAGTCTGGACATGGGGACCTGGGCAAGGATTGTGATGACACAGTAGGGATGAAGTCTTGTCGGGTGCCTCGATAGCCTGTCATCGCCTCAGAGCCGACAAACGACAATGCCTCCAGCCACACACCACGCTAGTCGTGACATATGGCATTAATTAAAAGTTTAATTCGATAAAGCGAAAACGCTTGACATTGAATTAATTGAAACAGACTTTAGTTGGACTCACTGACTGCCAGTCTAGCGTTGATTGTAAGAACAATGATGAAATACGCTCGAGCAACAGAGACAAATGAGCAAAATCATTAAAAGATTATAATGACTCACAGAATACGGTTTGACGATGCACTCTCACCCAAGCCTTCTGCCGAGCACGTCAAACGCTAATAAGATAATGAAACTTTTAATAAAATCAAAGGTTCTTCAACACTGTTCGGTGTTGTTACCTTTCTAATAGCAGTGAGAGTATAAATTAAATCAAACATAGCAGTCAAATAAAATTTAAAGTCAAAGAAGTTGCTGTGTGGCTGACAGCGCAAGGCAAGCCCAAGCAGGAGTAGGATAAAATTGAAAGATGTCACATGTCGACACGCCGATAGCAAGTGCCTTCCTCGTTACTCTGGGTTCGTCCACTAGGCATCCTCACCCCACCAGTGCCACTCTCACTTTTTCCTCACTTCCCCAAGTAGAGTTAAATTAATAAGCAAAAATATGATATACTTGGCTGGCATTTTGATGCGAATTTGTAAGCAAAAATTTATTTGCCCAACACATTGGTTGTGTTAATCAGACCAATAACGAATGCTAATACGCAAACACTGGCGAGAATGGAATGGTGAACATGTGCAGAGAAAAGCCCCCTCACACTCTTGGTCCTAGCCAATTAATCGCGCTCACGCCAAGTCAGCAAGTTGACGATCGAATTTTAATTAAAAGCACCAACCAATCAGGGAACCTGAGACTTTGGTTAATGCATGAGGGAGAGCACTGAGAGAAGCTATAGCTATGGGGTCCAGTGTGACGCGCCATCTGGGATGACCCGAGTAAGGTGATCGGTGCGAATCTGCTAACACAAAGCGTCATTCGCCATTTACAGTCATTGTTGATTCATGTGTCCATGCAAATGAACAATTTAATTGCAACACACTGGCGATAGCACAATCTTGAGTTGTGATGTCAAGATAAAGTGAATCGGCGCTGTCATGGCAAGGTTCGTGTTTGTTTGTTTCTCTAGCCTCTATCGGCAATGCAAGATGGGCTGAGGTCAGCGAGCTTTGAAGTGGATGCCAGTGGTTCAAATCGCTCAATGTGGATAAATGGACGTGCAGATAGTGCCACAGTTCTCAGTGACACTGACAAGAGAGGACCCCCTCTTTCTCTCTCTCTCTCTCTCTCTCTCTCTCTCTGATCAGGCTAATTAGTTTAAATTGAATAACTTTTATTTACTCTTATCTAAATCCTGCATCGTTTCGAGTCGTCGGCGCATAATGGCGCGACACAAGATTTGACAAGCCGACCAAGTAGCGCGCGCAGGAGCAATTAATTGAAATCAAAGAAGTGAGATGCGAAGAGGAGGCGGGTGTGGATGCAAGTGGGTCGAGCCGAGCCACATGCTGCCACATACAAACTCACCCACTCGAGTCACTCGACACTGACTGGGTCCCAGTTGCGCAAGCCACTCTAAAACACCCTCCTAACAGTTGTCTGCGTGGTGACTCGTTAGACGGAAGAATTTTAATTAAAGCAAGCCGTGTGGCTGTCGCTATCAATCAGCGCTGGCTGTCAGCAAGGTAGTCGACATGCGGGATGTGCTTCGATCAAGCACCGACTCGCGACAAGTACCTTCAATACTCTTAATCTCGATGTTTAATTAACCTTGGTAAAGTCGAAAATTAATTAGATTAAAGCAAGACTACTTAATTGGTGAGACATGTTGTGACATCGCGACTCGGTGCGATGTGCTGAGGTAGAGTTGAGTGACGAAGCCATGGCACGCACACACCACCACAACCTTACCACTTCACTGCTTCTGCTAACTTTGATTTATTGCCAAATTTGTTGCTTCAACAATCATTGTTTTGAAAATTCTAAATCTAAGTTTTATTAATCTACTGGAGACCCACTTGTGTTAAAACATAGTTGAAATGCAGTTGCAAAAAGTAATCTATATTTGCATTAAAACACTGGTTTAAAGGTGAAAACACCGCAAGCTAGAATGCAAGCTGTGCTCAACTACGCAACGACACACGATAGAGTCAATCGAGAAGTCCCGCTGGTTGAATGGGACCACGCGCGGCCGAGTCAGCCACCAACTGTGACCCTCACCGATCACTCGCAAATCTTTGCTAAACTTTTCGACAAAGTTTAAATTATAATTTGCATAATTTAAAAATTTATTCTGATCAAGAAAAAGTATGAGCAATTAGGCAAAGCCAAGTATAAAATAGTCACCAAGTTGATCATTTGTCACCGTAAATGCGAATGGGTAGGAGTATTGGACAGAACGTCCCTTGAGCGTAGACTGAGTCTGTTTGATTTATTGATTGTCGTTTAAGCCAAGCAAACAATGCTTATTAGGCGCTTAGTGCAATGCAAATGAACTATGGCGCCGAGTGAATCGAATCCAATGTAACCAATCCAGAGCGCAATGGGCGCAACACAATCGCACTGATCGCCCTAATGACGGCTCTGACATATGCTATTAGCGCTATTTGACGCACTTGACTCGAGTTGCCGCTCGCACTACTCAACACATCGCACAGTATAGACAATCGCGCCTACTGCATTGCTGTTGCTATGCACGCTTGTCGTCCTCATCAATTACTATTAATCTGATTAATAAATTCAACTTTTAGCCGCGACAAATGCTACTAGCGCCACCCCCCATTTTATGGTGGCCCAAACTTGGGTTCATCCCAAGCACGTCAGGCTTAGTCAGTCACTTGGCTAGTTTTGCCAATTAAGGTTTCATGTTTGACTTCATGATCGCCACCCACCATACGTTGGTTGTTTGTCTCGCGCTTTTCTAGATGGCGCTTGGTTATATTTGCAATCCGGGTGAACATTTTCCATTGTCAACTTTCATAGACTTTTCGCCACCTACTGGCAAATCATAGCTTTAATTAACATTCACAGTTCTTTAGTTTAAAACAATTTTCACTTATACCTTAAAAAATCGACTCTGATGTTACCCAAGGATGTTGTACTAGCTTGAGTATAATTGTACGAGTTTTCTTTCATAGACTGTGGCGCCGTCTAGCAACAAGCGGAAAATTACCTTGCTTTCCACAGTGTACAGTTTAAGTGCATTTTGAACGAACCTTTATCCGTACTTTTCAATTTAATACTATGATAGAATGCAACTTCTGATTTTGCCGTCAAAACCAGATTTCAGTAAAATAGCGATTTGACTAGACAAAACTTAGTGCTTTTGATTTTTTACTTATTTTGCATTTTGCTTAAACAAATCTAGATTGGTATATCCAAAACCCACAAAACACTTTAAAATTATAGTCACAAAATAACACAACAAATTAATTAAAATTTTTTAGTTAATATTAAAGGTAGTAATATATGATTGAGAAATGAAGTGATTTCTAGTTCAACAAACCACGATTTTAAAATAAAAATTAAACGTGACGATTTACGTAGTAAAAATCAGGTTTCAATTCCAATAAAATAAGTTGTTCTGATAATAACATGAATTATCGTTGTTTGCAAAGCTTGGTGCGCCATCTAATGGCGAGGATGCGAAGTATCATGTTAGTGTAGGTTGTGGTATGCGTGCGTGAGTGAGTGAGTGTGTGGTTGCGTGTGAAGCCGGGTATTGTGAGTTTGGCTAGAAGTGCAGATTGAGAGCCGGGCCAAGCTGGGCCGCACCGGAGTGGGCGACATAAATCAAACCCGTCACATAGTGGTTGTCCGTTTGGTGGCTCGCTAATGACTAGGTTGGCATCGGTGGCACCCCAGGATCGATGGGCACGGGTTACTGCCATCTTCGCAGTTGCTCTTCAGCCAAACCAGTCATGTTGCATGGACCACCAAAACTGGCCAAAGCTGCATCTCCATTCACATATTTATTTTTTTAATAATTATACTTAGGCAACTGTCTCAAACAGTAGTGTCTCTGGATCTCGCAAAAGTTCTACAACAAAATGGCCAAATTTAATTTAATTTATTAATAATGAAAGACGCGATAGAGTGTGATATTTATTCCCAAGCGAGAACATAAATACAAATTATAATGTCATTCATACAATACAGCCCAATATATCATAGCTGGCTGTGTTGATAACCGCCTCATTGTGTCGATGTGCTACACTGAATGGTGAGCTTTAAACATTCCTCGATTGTTTTTTATTTTAATTTTCAAGGAGAATCCGAATTAGACTAGAGAAGAAATGTGAAGTATTAATTAAAAGTGGCAGTGCTGTATCGAGTTAAGAGAGAAGCACTGGTGGCAATTAATGAGTGCAAGTAAGCAAGTGAAGAGAGTGGGCAGAATCACTTGTCACCGCGACCGGCATGTCAGTCTAGTAGGCACTGTGATCAGATTAATAGCGCCTGGTGCGCGTGAAAGTGATGCCACCAAGTCGGTGGCGTGCCAATTAGTAGATGCACCAGTGACACAGGGTGGTGGTGACTTGCCGAATCTGCCGGGCCACTGCCCACGCCATTGCAACTCGGGCCAAGTTCTGTTGTAATCAACTTTTTATCTTTTCCCTCCAATTATTAACTTGTTCTATTCACATCTTTATCTGCCAACTACTACACTGCAATCGTAGTGCATTGCAGCCAAGCGGATATGAAGGCACAAACTGGCGAGTGCGCCAACGGATTCTATCGTGCACCATCGATGAATTTCCGGTGTGCGACATGTAGTAGTGACACAGAATGGCTTGCTTGTCAACATCACAATCGTGAGTTTGCTAGTGATCAACAATGGGCACTAGCGGACATATTTTAAAATGGCAACATATCTTCACTCTACTTGTACGGTGAGTCCACTTGGCGAGCTAAAGTGTGCCAGTTGCAGTGCCCAATGCAAGAATGACACACCACGTTGCTTCGGGTTTTTCGGGGCCGGTTTCACCAGACACGCAAGCCACTCTGGCCTTAGTGAACAGAAACTGACGGACTACGGGCGAAGAGCCATCAAAAACACATGGCCTGTCTTGGCCACTCATTTAGTGTTGCTTTCAAGTTTATAATAAATTTAAAATTTAAATTATGACTAGCTATTAGTGAAAGATGGAACAACCCATGCGTTAGATGAAGTTAAAGTAGCATAGTAATAGTTCGTTTCATGTTGCATAGTTTCCAACTTAGAAACAACCTAAGCCTATCACAGAATCAACCGTTTAATTTGCATCTAATGTTTGTGGTAGAATAAGTGAAGCATGACGACAAAGAAGGTCTAATCATAGAATTAATAATCAAATCGATTTGAGCATGATTCGACAAGCGGTAGTGTAGCTTGTCATGTCACGATGCGGCACACCTAGCACGCCAAGTAGAGAGGACAGGCAGCTGAGCAGACTGACAGCGAGCAGCGCCCCAGGAACATGTCCCAGCCTTCTCAGTGCCGACATGATCGGCTTATTAACGAGCTACTACCTAACAAGGTGCGCGCGTGATTGCCTCGCTGATGGCAGACAAGCGACCAGCAGTGGCACAAGCTGACCCACGCAACACAAACAAATTGGCTGGGCAACTGTGACCCAAACGTGTGGAGAAGCGTGCCTTTGCTTGACGTGCCACTTGCCGGCAATGCTTTTGGACAGGCTTCTCGATGGATGGTGGCGTTTGAGCTAACCCAAGTGGTGATAGCACGAATCAATGCCAAGAATCAATCAGTTGCCAGTGCCGGCATAATGGACCAGTTAACTGGGCCGATTAGCGATGTCGAGTGTGGGTGGCGGGTGAGGCGGGTGAGCAGGCACGGATTGGCGGTGAGCGTTGATGACTGGCCATTAGGTGGCAAAAGCCAGTGCGTTAGTGATGGCCTCGGCTTTGTTTACCATTACCAATCAGCGAGGCGTGTACGAGAACGGCTGTCGCCAGGCTGTGGTAGTGTGCGCACCCACTGCAGTGACTGCAAATCGATGCTCAGAAAGTCTCACCAGTACACACTTGCACTGCAGAAGGCATGCCGGCCAAGCATGGCATCCCATTCGGCGGTGTAACAAATGATAAACAGAATCGCAAAGAAATTATTAGACCCAAGCACTTTAATTTAATTTAACTCCCAGTTTCCTCGAGCGCTTATTTGAGCACAATTTGAATAATTTAAAATATAAAGTTGTCAAATATTTTTTTAAATAGATCAATGCGGAAAAGAGGCGCAAATAATGCAAATAGGGCTATGTTGGGACGACATGCACTAGTTGGCAAGGTATTAAGTTTGCTTTTGTGTTTAGTGACACTGCACTAGCCGAGTGCGGAGAGTTTGTCGCGGAGAGAATAAATAAACTTTCAAATCGGAAGCTAGCAGGGCAGTGAATGCAAAGTAGAGGGAGAGGTGATAATACTCACCTTTCTTGGTGGAGTTGCTCTCCGAGGTCTGATTGATGTCGGGAGTAGCAGCGGTGCCGACAGGCAGAACCAACACCAAATGGATCAGGCAAGTGAGACAAGGCACGAGGAAGACAATGAAGAGAATGGAGAGAGCGGCGAGTGGACTGCCAGGCGCCATTGGGACAAGTGTGCTCTGGCACGGCGGCATCAGCAGCGCGTGCTACCCGCAGACTTGCCAATGGCCACGGTGACCAGAATCCAGTGGTGATTCCTTAGTTGGGCACCGAGCGGGCATCGGCGACGTGCAGGCCCATTGATCGCCTCTCCGCCCAACCACTCTCTGGCCAACAGCTTTATGGTGCTCGATCCACAGCTGAGCACGCTCGACTTCGATTTATGAGGTCTGATTTATTGGCAACCATCGCAGTGGCAGCATCGCCAAGTGTGCACCAGTCGATTGGCGTTTGCAAGTCGATCGAGTCCAAATGGATCAAGGTATGCAGGGAAGAGTGAATGTCCACACTCGATTTCAACTTGCTTCTTTGCTTAATGATGACCGCTCAACACGGGACACGAGTGGCCACTCAAGCAGCACCCATCATCGACAATTCCTGCCAAACGACACAATTCCCTAGGTTAGTATAGTCTTCACTAAAGTGCCATTAGTAAAAACTTTTTCTTGTCTAGATTTCAGTGATGATTTATGTTTGAACAAATCTTTACACGCAACCACATATTATCTATTTGTATGCATGTAAATTAAGTACCAACTAATCTTGAATTTATGATTTGCAATTTGTTTTGATAATAATCTAACGCTATTTACATTTACATTTGAGTCTAATTTCGTTTTATACTGCTATTATAACCATTAATAATTTATTTTGTATAGTTTTGTGTTATTTTGAATATTGATTAATTTATATGTATCTTGTCTTGGAAATAAATCCAACAACGACCTTTTTAATCAGATAATTAATAAAAAAACTCTTTAGCACGATTATTAAGACTATTAACACAACAAAGCACTCTCAATTATCTATTATTAAGTCGTTTAACAGAAGTTACAACTTATAGCAAGGACAAATGATATTTGCCGTAAAAACTCTCCAAAACACATTAATCAAAGAAATAACCGACAAATAATCCATGATGATCCTACAAGCATTCTTAACAAATTCATAGTAACAAGAAACACAAAAAAGTGGAAATTCTCTGGCAAAACAATAATAAACATGGAAACCATAAAAAATGTAAGACATACATAAATTTTAAGACATACTTATGTTTTTCTAGAATTTCGTACTAATTTTAAGAAATGTTTTCTATGATTAATTCATTAAGAAGAGTAGTTAGGATCAGATTGGCGTTAAGAAGTAGTTTGCACACCAGCAATGAAACACCGCAAGATGTCTGGCCCAGTGACATAACTGTTCACTTACTCTAACTGTCATTAAAGCCTCGTTATCGAGCTTATTAGCAGACTTGATTCGAGTTTCACTTGCGCTGTCATTCAGTTGCAAGCTGCCACTTCCATAGTACTACTACTGCTTTGTTATTTAAAATTTAAATCTAATTTGCTCGACGGCTTCGCTGAGGCAACAATAGTGCCCATCAAGTGTAGTTGAGTGAAACTCCCGGGAACACCGACATCGAGCTAGCCAGATTTGATCCTACTCAATGCAAATCTAGAAGCACTAAAAACCAGTTTGCAATTGTTTGTATTGATAGTTGAACCTGTAAAACTTTCCCTTTATCAGTTCTTTCATAACGGAAAGCATTGCCAACCACCACCTCTGTCAGAATTGCCAAGTAAACAAAAAACAAATAAAATTGAGAAATAAAATGGAATTTAAATAATAACAATTGACCCGATTGTCTCCATAGAATCAAGAAAGCGGCAAGTGGGTAGATTGTGGCCCATGTTGCTGGTTGCAATTCAGCCAATTGGGCATACACTTGGCACCAGTCTAGAGGGATAGTGGCCGGCTTGAAGAGGGAGAGAGGACCACGAGAAACAGCCAAACCAGAGTGAAACGTGACTGGGCAGTGATGCAAAACACCACTGCCAACGCTAGCGGTGCACGCTACTCACCCAACCAGCCAAACCATCCAAAACAATTAAAATATATTCATTCGGCGCTATCCAAGTGAAATGTGGCTATATTGATTGGGCACAGAACGACGATCACCACCGACCACATGATAGCCAGCGGTGAGATCCCGCGCTAGCAATGTGCCCGGCTTCAGCCTCATATTGGCCACCAGAATGTGCACTCAATCCCGCGTTCACCCGACCAAAGGTGCAATAAGGCAGAAAATGAATGGCGATGACTCTTGTTCTGTCTCTCTCTCTCTCTCTCTCTCTTTCTTTCTTAGCAACCACTGCCAACGCCAATTGCACATCGATAATTGTCTGTGGTGCCCACTCTGCCCCAATTCAATCTCGTCGTCATGCTTGCCTAGTGTACTTCATAAATATTGATCTTGTGAGATAAATCTCCCGACAGAATGGAATGGCAGGAACATCACACTTCCAACTTCTTTTGCTTGACATTACCCAAGTATTTAAATGTAAATTTTAATTAAATTTTCAGTAAAAGTTTGATAATGCTAGTTTAACTAATGCATCCACTGTTGATCAATTTAGTAAATCTTCTATCGCAAATACACGTTCGGTGAGCGCTATTTAGGTTGAATGGGAGGCGAAAAGTGCATCCTAGTTGATCAAATTCGCTTGGTGCGGAATGCCATTAGAATTGCAAACGAGAATCGGCCAACAGTCCAATTGGCGTACGAATGGTCCCCAAACGGTGAACCCATTACTGGGCTCAAGAAAGCGTCAAGTAAAGCACGTGAGTGAGGCTAGCACAAGAGAAAAGCTACTGGACAGCGAAGCAGCTGGTCTGGTTGGATGAAACCACTAGTGCTAGTCTAGTGCCTCGTCCCTTGTGTGGTGTCTCATCAAACTGGGATGCTTTGCAAAGCCCAAAGCGTACCCCAGACCAGACCAGACCAGACCAGACCGCTCATGTCGAGCACATTGCTCGAGGCAACTTGATGTCAGGCAGTGAGACAAGTCGCTGTCTCACTGTTTACTGCTCTACACGCTCAAAGCCGCAAGGTGACAAACCCATCTACAGTGCTTTCATTCTCTTTGATTCTTACTTTGTCAAACTAATAACATCTAAATTAAAATAATTTAACACGATATATACTTACAAAGTTGTCTATTGCAACGAATAAACTAAAAATTCGTTACATAAGAAATATGCAACTAGCAACTTTGACTAAACATGTATCAAAAATTAAAATGATTTATAAGACAAACAGCGAAAAAATAATAATTCAAAAAGTGTTTTGTCATATTATGTAGAATCATTTACATTATACATAAAGTCCCTACAATGGTTTTAAATGAAAAAGCTTTATCGAGCTTGATTAAAGTGAGCCAAGTTTTACCGTAATTGAAGGTCTTTAAATTTATTATTTAAATAACAAAATAATGATAGATTGATAAAGTGCCTCCGATAGTGGAAGTGAGACAATTTGTCACTCCAACGTGCTGCGATTTGCTTAAAGTATTTTTAATAACTTTTGGTAAGTGCGTGCCCATAGTGTTTGGTTGAGTGCGGCACAATCGATTGAGCTGATCGCGCGCACGGCACCCAGATCGAATCATTAACTTGATCGATAAACTTGGTCAGAGGCGCGTGCATGATTGCTTACGATCAATGTCTCTATTGCCCCCGACTTTGCTTGCAAATCCATCATATGAAAGTATTAATCTGAATCAAAGAGCAACGAGAATCACGCCGAAAACAATCTGTCCGCTGAGATTCGCGCCGCAAGCTCTCTTTCGTTCTCTCTCACTCCCTCACTCTTTTGAGCATACTCCTTATTCTTGGAAAGTAGACCTCCGGGATAGTCTGTAGTAGCATCGCGATGTCAATACTAATAATCGGATGTTTCTTCCAATGCTCACTGACGCATCAAACACCACTTAGTGATAGCAAAATGATCGTCTGCTTGCGGTTTAGTGTCACTGGTTCAAGGCAAACTCCATTGTGGAGTGGCGTACTCGTGCATGCATAGCCTACACTCTTACGCCCACTGCACTTGGCTCGCATGAACCAAATGGGCAAGAGGCCATCACTGGACTCATCAGTGGACAAGGCAAGTGGCACGCACCAGGCTGGCATCCTAAAGGGATATCTCCTGGTGATGCGCTACACTGCACCGCAATGCAGATTGCTCAACTTCTACTCTGCTTGCCGGACAATGTTCAACACTGCGATTAATTACAATAATGGATCAGCCAAGAAGAAGGCAAAATGAAAATGTGCACAAATTCAATCAATCGGACTCAACTCAACTCAACTCAAGGAGGAAGTAAACAGTCAGTTTGAATTTCAAATCCAGATTAGACAACTTACTGCAAACGTACTCACTTTGCCAAGTGCTCGGTCTCGTTCGATTGGCATTAATTAAAAGTAGAAATAATTGGGCTTAGCTTATGAAACAGTGTGTGTAGAGTAGAGTGACCCTTTAGAATTAATTGCTAGTGAAAGTAGAGAATTTCAAACTAAGTGGCTCCGATTTGGAACTCTTAATTAACTTTAAGATCCAAAAAAGCTTTGCATGACTTCTAATCTTTTACAATTTAAGTTTGAATTTTGATTTAATTATCTGATTTATTAAAGAATCCAAAATCATTTTTTGATGGCGCGTTTTTGTAAAAGATACAATGAAAACAATAAAAATCAATATTCAACTCTGAGAACAATTAAGTCAATTCACGAACATTAAACACTACAATTACACAATGAATCCTTTGCCTTAATTTAGTCGAGCATAAATTTTTAGAGGTCTATTCATTCCAGATGATTGAAAGCACTACCTTTGTAGACCGCCGCCATCCAAACCAATTGTATCAACTTATAAACCAATCGAGTGCACAGTAAGTCAAGACAGTATTTTTCTCTGTATTTGGGTCAAAATTAGAAATATTTTGCATTTTGAAATAAAATTCTAAGAAAGCACATTTGAATGAAAATTGAATATTGGTAGTATGGGTACCGGTTTAACAAGAATCCGATTTAAACGTAACTAATGTTGCTCTAGTTGTAATGAAATACTTGTCCGATCGTCTGCAACTTGGCTCTTTGCAAAATGTGATTGTTTTGACAATAAATTATTAACAAAAGTGGCGGTAGCGAGTCGAGTGCAACTATCTTTGCTTGGCAATTGCCAAATAGCTGCGGCATTACCCGTAACGCGCTGTGCCACTTCACTCGATCTCAACTCGCAAGGCTAGATAGTTTCTAGTTGAGAGCACATCAAATTGTCTGGTAGCGGCATCATTGTGTTCAACAACGAAGACCAATCGCCCCCCACAATGGATGTCAAAGTATCATTGACAAACTTTTACTGACATGCTTGTGGTTTGCAGAGAGTAGAAAGTTTCAAGTTATTCATCTCGTCACGAAGAGGTGCAATAAAGCAAACGCTTATTAAATTTTAAAAATGCTTAGTAGCAAGATAAGATGTGCTTTGCATGCTTTGCGTGCTCCACCTCGCTATGTAATTCGTTGCGGTATTCAAAGAAAATCAGCTTACCAGTGCTCATTTGCTTGGCACCCTCACAAAAATGCTACCTCTTACCTGATTCACAGTAGAATAACTATCAAACCGATCAAAATCAAAATTTTTAAAAACCACGAGTGTCACACTGAAAATTGATTATAACAACATAAAATTGTAGAACAATATCAGCATTAAATAAACAAACAACAATGGCAATGTTCTTTGATGAAAAACAAGATGATGCGGGGTGATAATGTTGATCTCAGTTTAAATCACACCGAGCATTGATTGAATTGACACAAATACGATTAGAGTAACAAGAAACAAAGTAGTCAAAAAAGTGGGCACCGAAGCAGGTGAGCAGTGGAGGTAAGTAGTGGAGAGTAGTGCGCGAGTGATGCCAGTGGCGCGCGTGGCCGGCTCGCTGGGCATCGCTGCTCGACTGGAAGCGTGCTCTCCGCGCGCACTTCTTCCATCGCTTCTCTCATCTCCACAAGTCGACTGTTCGCTGAGTTCCAGTGCCATGCTCGGTCCACCAGTGCGACCACAGTTCCCTCCTCGTATCCCCCACCATCACCCCCACTCCATCTCACTTCTCATCGGCATATCGTGCTTTGGCTGACATCTGGAGGCATCTCATCATTCCTTCTTATCGATCCAATTTCTCCACAAAACACTAGGGCTCTTCACCAATAGATGGCACCAAGCTTCTGTTGGAGACAAATGGTGTTTTTCTGGGGTACACGCAAATTTTCCCGTTGTTTTCTTTCATAGACTGTGGCGTTATCTAGCGGTAAGCGAGCAATTGTCTTGCCTCCCACAGTGCTTTGGAAAAATTAGCTTTAACCTAGGAAAAACACTATTGTTGGAGACCAAGGCTGTTAACCCTTAATCGTACGGCATCATCAGTAGGGCGGCACGTACGGCAGGAGTCTG
>DVQH01000013.1:0-80029 GCA_018231625.1 Papilio phestus
TGTTTTATAAAATAATATGAACAAAAAACAAAAGACTCAAGTTACTTTTTGGTCATTAAAGGATTAACTACTGCTCTCGATATGTATCAGCAACCCACCCCTCCCCACTTCGTAAGCAAATTGTGATTTAAATTACCCCCTATACCCCTCCTTCTTTTGATATCAATATATGTTTATGACTCCTAAAGCGTTTAAATTTATATAAAAATCCATTATAGTTTTGAACTAGGATTTTCAATTTTAAAGTTGAATTTAATTAAGATAATACGAATAAAGCTATCAAAGAACTTGTTAGTGTTGACTTTAGAATCCTAGAGAAAAGAGGGGTTAAAAGTTCAGTCATTGAACAGTGTAGCAAAAGAGGGGAAGAGTTTATCAATTGTGAATTTTATGAGAAAACTGAGATTGACCATTAAACACTAAAAAATGGGGTTTTAAAAAAATTTAATTGACATAATTCACGAAAAAGTTTTTTCACGTTTTATCACTTCGTCTAGCTTAAAGGTGTTTAGATTACATTTTATATAGTTAATACTACATTCTATTTATTGGGTAAAGTATCCTGATTGAGTAGATCTACTCGAATGAGCCGGATACTTGTTTAGTAATTTTTTTTCGTTTCCACATTCTTTCTTCACAACTCGTTGTTTTTTAGTAGCCTTGTTTTACGCTCTACTGGTCATAAGTCCTAATCTGATCCTAATTGATTTAGGAGGTGAGCGTGCGTCAATTATCATTACCCTAAGTAGATTTGTAATGATTTGTAATATTTTTATTTGTTGTGATTTTCTAAAAGAAAACCAACAAATAGAAGACAGAATGATTGATATATGAGTTAATTTGTGTAAGACAGAATGGTGGTAGCAAAGAAGACTCTATGCTAGTGGTGTTTTGTGGTTAAATTTAGAAGCAATCGCACGTCATTCCTCGGTGAGACGGCAATGACAGTGGTGCACCCGAGCGCGATTATGGAAATGGCAACATTCAAATTGGTTCTGTTGGTGCCTCTGTGCCTAGTAACCAAGTGGTGCTGAGCAAATGTGTCGAATCACCACCGGTGGCGATTCACTGGCTCGGCTTTTCTAGCCATCAACTGTGAGTGTGTCACTGTGGTTGTCACGAGGCGAGCTGGCCAGATGAGCTGTGATCGGCATGCGATGAGCACGATGACCACCGCTCAGTCTTCTTCCTCATCACCGATGGCCTGGTGGCCTGGCTCACCTTCCAAGCACATCCGACGAGGTCGTCTCTACTACAGCGTGTACGGCCCATCGCGGCGTCAATCGGTGCAACACTACCTGGGTCACTGCTGTCTTTACCTGGCACTCAGTCTCGCCCTTCTGCTGGCACTACTCCTCACCTCGCTGCTCATCCTGGTTTACTTGATCCCATGTCCCCAAATTCAACCACGCTCGCAACCCGAGCTCACCTTGACTTCCGCCACTAACCAGTCTACCGATCTTCATTTGCCCAGTCTCTTCTACCAATGGAAGTGTCCTCATACCGCACTCTACTTCATCGACGATCAAACTCTCAACAATACCGACATTCTTTAATATATACTGTTTTTGCACTACGATATTTTTTCTATTTCTATTTTTATTATTAATATTAAAAACATTATTACATTATATTTAATACATTTTATTTTTGAATTCAAAAGTAAAGATAGATTAAAAGCAAACATGTTTACTGGAGCAACTAACTTAAAATTTTTAATATTCCAAAAACTTTATGTTTATCCATTTTAGCCACACCTTACATTGAAAAAAATGGAAAGTTTATTTTAAAATTAATTTATATTCAAAGTGACACAATTTTGCAAGTTTTATTTTTTGATAAAACAAAGCCTGTACTCTTATGGCTCTAGATCGCAACTTAAACTTGATATGAACTAAAAATGATAAATTTAAACCTGTTGACAATAGTAAAGTATTTTGAATGAGGAACTATAAACCTTTTGAGAATTTTTCTTTTTCACTAAATTAGCAAATCAAACTAATATTTGCTAGACTACTAATACTTAGTAGAGAAATACTTCAAGTCTGATTTATGCGACGATTCAGCAGAGATATCAACTGTCGCTAACCTTGCCCAGTCTGAGGTTTTGAGTAACCTACCTCTCTCCAAGGAAGAATTTTCAAAAAGTTTCTCATCGTCTGACGTTAGCTATCTTGTAAATCTAAGGCTTGATAAAAAAATATAAAGGTAAAAAATTGGTAAAATCCAAATTTTGATTTCGAATTATAAAATGGAATTGTAGAATATGTTGAGCATGACCAGTGTCGCTGCGCGGTAAGGTGCAGCACGTGACGACATCTGTGGATAGCAGTGCGGAGTAGTGGCAAGCTGACCTGTTTCACATCAGACGACTGCCAAGCTAGTGGCAATAATTTCCTACTTTTAAGTTGAAAAATTAAAACAAAATCTATTTATTTGACCATTTGTTTTTAAACTTAACATTAATTTGGAACTTGTTTTATTTAATTATTTAAGTTTATTTATTATTATAATTTATTAAAATTAAAAATTGAATATAATATGAGCAAGTTTGTAAAAGAATGGTCTCCGCCTCTGTGAGTGGTCTCTGAGGGGTGTCTAGTGTAAAACAGACCAGTGGCAGTGGGTGACAGCGTGACTTGAAGCGAGTCGACCACACTCTTGCGGCGACTGTTGTCCGTGTCAGTTGGTATTAGAGAAAAGACGACAGACCCGAGCCAGATCAGTCACAGGACACACACCGTGCTAGGTTTAGCACGCCTGCTTCATTCACCAATGTTACCTCGCTTCACAAAAAACACTAACACAGTACCTCAAAGTCACTTACATTCTGTCATATATTGCTCAAACGATTCACTTCTAAACAAAGCATTTACTAACTACAAAACTCAGCTGTTGTCTCGTGTCGAATCAGCTAACGAAACAAGTTGATCAACTCTCCCTCTCCTCTCTCTCCTCGCCCTCTTTCATCAATCCGTGTTCACATTGGACGGTGAAGTTCATCTCCAATTTACTTACAATGAACACTTTGATGTCGTCAAATGGCCAAGCAGGCTTTATTCCCGGGATGCCCAGTGGCCCCGTCGCTAACAATTCAAATTCTATTCAAAAGAATCTCGAAAATCTTTTTTCATTCACACCTGTCGAAGATAAGAATGAAGATGAAATGGTCACTATTTTTGATTACTTTATTTTTTTCTTTAATTGTTGTTTTTTTCAAACAGAGAATGATACATTGTTACAACTTATTGCACGATAAGATGGCTAACAAAACAGAACAACAGGTCCACGAAGAATTTTCTAAACTCGTAAGAAGATCGGTTTTAGTAAATCCTACAGTTTTAATACTTTTTTTGTTTTTAGATGATTGAAAGCACTGTTGCAAGCGAAGAATTTACGATAGGTTTTATTACAGCAGTGCTCGTGGAACCGAACTGCTGTCACCGGGTTTGTTTTATCAGGATTTCAATAACTTATTTATTTATTAAAAATGTTTATTTCTACACAGTATTTTCGAGATCTAGTGTACCTATCAAGAGATGGAATGAATTTCTTATATGCTTATCTTAATCAACTTATCAGCAATCATTTTTATCGATTGCATGAGAACGCCCGTCTCCAGGTTAGTATTTTATTTCTAAATTCTATAATTAATGTATAACTATTGATCATTTTTAGCTTTTATGGATGTTCAAAGAGTTACTTCGCAATTATGGACAAACCACTGGTGTTGAAATGCTTGTTTATAGTTTACTTCGGCACTTGGCTGGTGGTGACCTCAGTCCTCGAAACATTAATCTCGTCAAGAGTATTCTCACAATCATGAAGGACTATCGAAGTTTTTACGATAAAAACATCCAAACATTAGGCTTTGTGTTGTTTAAATTTCTTCGTTTGATAGCGGATCAC
This sequence comes from Papilio phestus, assembly GCA_018231625.1. NCBI lineage: Eukaryota > Metazoa > Arthropoda > Insecta > Lepidoptera > Papilionidae > Papilio > Papilio phestus. Next base: position 3,910 of record DVQH01000013.1, read on the forward strand.
TACATGTCAATGTTGTCTGATCTCCGAAGAGTAGAAGTTGCTTTCTGTATTGAACTACTCCGCGAACGATTTTCCGATTTCATGTTTCTTGGTCGCGATCTAGTTCGATTGCTTCATCTACTTTCCGGTCAATTGCCAGAGTTTCATCGACTTCTTTTGGATATTCAAACTAATCCAAAATCCCTCTCACCGAACTTAACAGGAATAGAACAACTTCTGCGACAGCGAACTCCTCGTCGATTTTTGCGTTTGCTTATAACTCATGAGCTCGAACGGAGACTTCATTTCATGACCTACTCGGTTCGTTTTGGCTCACACCGCCGTTACCAAGAGTGGATGCACAAGCAAAATTTCATGACACCTGAGAGTGGTTTGGTCCGTGCAGATGCTATTCGTTACATTTGTTGCGCTATCCATCCACCCAATGATGTGATAGCGTCTGATGTGCTGCCGCGATGGGCACTCATCCTCTGGTTCAATCAGATCACTAACAACCATGCATCAGTAGCTTGTGTTCGACTCGCCTTATTCATCGACTGGATAGTTTTCCACGAAAATGACACAACCAACAATTCTGTGATGGATTTGGAACCGGGCATGCTGGCCATATTCTGTAATATGCGACATCACCCGAGTCCCCTCAGTCTTAGTCTCATTGATTTTCTCTGTCGGGTAGTAATTAGTATTTATCTTACACACAAGACTTATGGCATCTTTCTTTTTAGCTACCGGAATTTTATCCTCCACTTGCTACAGAGTTTCGCATGGGAATACGTAATGCACTGGTGCATCTCATTCACAAAAGAGTGGTTCCGTAAGTAGGACGATTGAAATTAATAACATGATATAAAGGAATTATTTTAACAGAACACTGGCTTTTATGATGGACCCGAATCGAGTTGATGCGGCTACACGTCTCATGTTAACTAAGAACTGGCCGGATTTATTTGTAGAACCTCAGACAATTGCAACTCCAGTGATGAACTACCAAGCTAATGGTCAATACATGACTAATCAGGTAAGGTTGCTAGAAAGTGTTGCATCTCGGTGTGTGTCCTGTCTTGCCCGAAAGCAGTGTAGTCAATCGGTAGACACGAAATGGCTGTCTCGTTGACTGTTCCTGCTCTTTCCCTGGCCAGAGCTCGCCGTGTGCTGCAGCATCTGGTTCCGGTGGTGCAGTGTCAGTGCCAATGGCAACCACTCCAAACGAACTGTTTGTCTTGCCGGTGGGCAACGTTCGCGTGCCGCCAGCGTCAAACAGTTATCCGGATGAGCCAATGCACTCGTTCTCGGCACAGGTCCTAGCAAGCGACCAATGCAACGGCATCACCCATTCCTACCCACCGAGCAGTGCTATCGCCGCATCACCTGTGGCCACCACTATGCACTCTTTGACACTCAGCGCCAACTCCACGCTGAACCCTCTAATAGCTAGCACTAACTTCACTACCACCCTTCAGATGCTGTTACCGGAACATCAACAGCAGCAGCATGGGGGCACTGTGATTTACGCGCAACAACAGCCTAACAACTCAACCAATGCTTCGTACTTTAGTGATGACGAGGACGATCACTCACCCAGTGGCAAGCCACCAGCTCCAAAGAAACTAAAAAAATCCAACAGTTTCAGTTCAAAGCAAGGCCACTCACGTGGCACTGCTAGCAACGGTCCGAGTCAAAACACGGAGTATATTACCAACATTTTGACGAATACTGTGATCGCAAACAGCAATAGTAGTACCAGTATTACAACTACTGTGATTCCAAACTCTGCCTCAGCCAACAATGGAGCTCCTGTCAAGATTATCGATGGCGAGTTTATGGTCAAATATGAGGATAGTGATAATAACATGTCTGGCTGTGGGCAGTCTAACGAGCGCCAAGTGGGAAACATGCCCTACTGGGAGCTGCTCAACCAAATCAAACAAATTCAAGTGGAAACACTTCGCAATCAGCTGTCTAGTCTCATTGAGGAAAAGTAAGCATAGTCAACTGTTAATAAGATTTTATTAATAGTTTCTCCTAGAATACGTGCCGACCAATGCAAATTAGTATATGAACTCGGGAGCTTAATCATCGAATATTACAAGGACTTTGATGAAAGAGAAGAGGAAGATGATCATTTAGAGAAACTAAACATGAATCTTACTATTATTTTGCTAGCAATTTTTGATGAAGACATGAGCCAAATGATCTTTCCTTATGATCACACGCAACCATACTCATCACTAAACTTTCCCAATAAGCAAAAGTTGCAAGAGTCAATTGAGAGGCCTATGTTTGGACTCTTTCGTTGGCTTACAGAACAGTCAGTCGATGAGGAGACTCGTTCTCCTATCAAATCACTGATCTGTGAGATGGGTACCAATGATCCGCGAATTAGCTTTGCTTTGCTTTATTACCTTGTAGTGAATGAGACACGAATGGGTGTGTATCGTGACTATGTGCGTGTATCGGGCCGTGACTTTCTGCCTACTCTTCTAAGTGACCTCAACAACTGCGCTCACCACGACGTCAACCTATTTTTCTACCTCTTGCCACACGTCTATGCGGCTTTTAGTCGCGATCTGGTGGGCAACTCGTCTCTACTCAGCGATGTGGTAGCTTTCGCCGACTACAACCATATCTACTTTCTTGCCACTAAAATTATAGATGATACATTCAAAATTTTTAAGAAAGAATCAATATCTTCCACACTCAGTGAGTAGACATTGACTGGAAACACTAGTCTTACTAATTTGTTTCTTTCTAGTTAATACCCTTGTTCTTCCCGTCTTTGAACAAAACTTTGTATGGCAACTACTGGAAGCACATAACTTTTCTGTCGAATCTTACATATCAATATTGCCAAACCTTGATCATAACGGTGAGAGCATATTAATTGGTACCAATTTAATTGACTCGAATTATATTGTATAGAGCATGCAACGGCTTTGTTCAACTTGATGTTAGTGTTGAAGCGTCAGGAACCCTCTCCGGTCCTGGTCAAACTGTTGCTAAGTCGCGAGATCAAACCAGGCGACGACTTCTCGGTGACTGTGTTGCTGCACTGGTCACGACATAATCACGAACAACTTGCTTTTTCCATTGGAAACTTTGTTGATGGCTTTGTGAACACTCAGACTACCAAACGGAACAAAAGAACAGGGAACAACTCAAACAAGAATCCTAACCCAGAAACCATACTCCATCATATGTCCGAGCTCAAGACTATCAGTGAGCCAACAAATTCCAAAAATTTAAATTGTAAGATACTCAAATTATACTCTGTCGTAATAGAAATGTTAATTTTGTTATTTTAGTCTTTTCTCACGCCTTAGTTTGTGTCGCCTTGTCGCAGCTTAAGGAAATCAGCACTACTTCCCAAAAGAATAAGTAATCTTAGAGCTTTAAGTTAAGCATAATAGTTGATAATCATTGTCTACCTATGTAGATATATGGAACTCTTATCGAGTCTTCCAAGCGAAGGAAACGAGTCAGGTCGGACTGGTGTTGGCAACTCATCCAACTCGTCTAGCAGTACAAGCAACAAGAAGGCAAAGAAGACAACCCCAAAGTCAAAGGCAATCGTGGATTCGGAGACTGAGAGTAGTTCGTCGGAGGTAAGCAGTGTGTTGTGCTCAACTTGACCTCATTGACCCCCCTTTTGCAGGATGACTTGCCTCAGCGTACCAAAGGCGGCAATCAGAGGAAAAAAAGAAAACAACCCTCAGGCATGGACAGTGACTAACATTTTGTGCTTTTTTGCTTATTTACATTTTTGTATATACCTCATTTTTGAATACATTTTATAAAAATAGTATTTATTGATTTAAAGAATTAAAAATTGCTTATTGGCTCGAATGACTAAAGTTGTATTATTTAACTTTATCAGATGAAATAATGTACAAAAATAATAAATAATTACGAAAAGACTATTTTGCTAAACTAGTTGAAAATATCAAAGTAATAATCAAATATAAGCACATAACCAAGAAAGAATTAGTACAAATTAAGTCAATTATATATTGTTTTCGTCTTGGGTGGACGATGTCAAAGCATAACTGAAATCATCGCCATCACCCATTAGTGATAGGAACAAGCTTCTTACATCGTTTGGTATTTGATCTTCCAAAGTCAACTCATTGACATCTTCCTCGTCTGAGGGTGGAACCATTTCAAGCAAATCCTCGGTGGAATCCCATTGGAGAGGTGGCATCACAATTTCAAATGACTCCTCGGGCACAAAGTCTTGGTCAAGTTGAACATCACACTGTTCAGTCTGGTGGGTTGACTCACCACACCGATGGCACGGACCGAGTGGCTCTACCTCTCGATCGGGACATTGCTGTGCAAAGTGACCCGGCACCCCACAATTGAAGCATCGGTACTTTTTATTGCGCCCAAACTTTCGCTTCGAGGTGCCAAATTTGCGTCGTTTCATATTCAATCGGAGATAATTTTCATCGCCAAGTCTTTTTCGGCTGTTTAAAGTTGGTGTGTTAGTGATGTTCGCCAGCTTACTGGATGGTACAACTGTGCAAACAAGTACATTTTTGAAAAACAAGAACATTGTGTAAAGCAAAATAAAATGGATTAGTTAACTTACCATTATTAGAGTAACGATACATGTAATCAACCCAACTCAACTGACCTTCATCACCATCTTTAAAGATCGATTCTGAAGCAATGCTAGACTCATTATTTTCATTTGTCTCATTTTCTATATTTTGCTGAGCCCATTTTTCTTTGAACTGCTGCAACTGTTGCAAATACTGACTTTGTCGATACTTGAGAGAATACTTTAACCTTTTATCTGTGGAATCACTGTAGTCATTTTGTTTCAGATTTCGAAGTTTGGCCATCAGACCGTCTTGACTAAACTTGATCTTTTCTTTCTTTTGATTGCTTCCCACATTGCTTTCCAAAGTGACTTCAGTAGATTCATCATTCGGTTTCTTGTTAAGAGATAAATTCCAAGTAGAAGACAAATTGGGAGTCCAGTGTGAAGATAATGTATTTTCGTTAGTCACCTTAATTCTTTCAGCCTCTTTGTATTTATAATAGATCTTATAATACTTAGCAATTCTCGAGTCGATCTCGCTTTTCTTCGGTAGTCGACCATTGTTGTTAAGGAATTCAGATTCAAAATTTTTCAATATCTTACGAATCTCAGCCACCGACGAATCATTGATTTCCATTATGCCATTTGAGAAGAGAGGCAAAAGTGAAATAAGTCAAATTGATTCCTGCCACGCGTGCAACGTACCTTTCTCCAGCCTAATGTTTACAAGTGTGAGTTCTAACAGACTTATTTGGCGGCAACTGAGTCGTCCTTCGCCGATACTATCGATTCTATTCATTTTAATATAATTTATTAAATAAATTTTCAAAGTTATTATTAATACCCAAAAACAACTTTAAGAAATATAATATACCTAGCATCACAAGATGTTATATTTGTTAAGTTATGCTACGCTATGTTTGTTAATTTAATTATATAAAAATGTTTCGAGTCTGGTCTCAACTACTTTAATTAGTTTTGAATAATTCAATATTTTGTGTGCGTATGAAAAATTTTTGCATTTTAAAAAGCTCAATAGTAAATGTCATCTTCACAGAAAATTAGCCATTCTCTTGAAATAGTTTTTGTCTCAAATAAACGTTTATTAACAATAAATAGTAAATACAATATATGCGAAAACAAAATAAAAATTGTACTATAAATTCAGTGAGGAAATCTACAAATGAATGGAATCAATGTATAAAATGTCTTAATTACAATGAGTTTTATTTATCCAGTAAGTTTATTTACAAAATTGAGATGAGAAGTAAATGAAAGGATGGTGTGCGTGCGAGTTGGTAGGGCGTGGACTTCAAAAGCAGAGACAACCGGGAGAGCGTTCGCCTGTAGTGCTGCCACCCGGCTTGCTGGCTTCACTAGCTGCAGCCAGTTTTCGCTTGTGAATCTCGCGCAAGAGTTGAAAGAAAACCTGTAGCATAGGTAGATTGATGTATTGATGTTAGTAATCCTATTGATTAATGGAGTATGGAGTATGTCACTCACCTCTTTGACGTTAGTGTTGGTCTTGGCTGATGTCTCCACTAAGGGAACGTTCCAGGAGCGCGCCAAGTCGGCCACCTCGTCGTTGCTCACTCGCCGTTGACTCGTCTCGAGGTCCGACTTGTTGGCCACCAAGATGAATGGTACATTATCGTCGTTTTTCACACGCAAAATTTGCTCGCTATATTAGTCACGGCGTTTTTAAGGAAAAAATGAGTTAGTGAAAGCGCGTTTTCCAATGGGGTGACGATCGTACCGGAACTCGTTGACCGCAGCGAAGCTCTCATGCTCGACAAGGGAGAAGACACAAAGAAAGCCTTCACCTGAGCGGAAATAGTTGTCTCGAATGGCAGCGTAGTCTTCTTGTCCAGCTGTATCGAGAATGTCGATCTGCACTTCTTCATCGTCTAGGAACACCTTTTTCCTATAAGAGTCGGCTTTGGTAGGTTCATAGTCCTCAACGAACTGCATTCAAGCAAAATTGAATATATCCAATTAGATTGATAGATTGTAGTTTGATTGAGGCAGTGTCAAGACAATTGCAACTGGTGGCGATAGTGGACAGCAGTGGCCACAGCAGTACTGCACCGACAATCACAACCGAACAAGTCGGACAAAGAGAAAGCCAATCGGAGCTAATTGAGCGCATCCTCATTGCAAGTCCACTGGCCACTCACAATGCATGCGGCACACAATAGAAAACACACTATTCAATAATACAATATGAAAATAAAATGATGATGACACGATGGTGCCACTGTAACTTTGCATTTCGAGTGAATGAATAGATTGAGAAAAGTAGCACAGTTGCACGGCACAAACAAATCAAAAGTAACCACAATTGCCATCGATCGATTTCATTTCAGCTAGCCGATGGCAGTAACCCAATTGATACTCAACACAACCATATCACTGTTTACCTAATAGGGCCTACTTTTTATTTTTTTCTATAGATCTAGTAACACCCCAGTCACCCATAATTTACTAGTGTTACCAAAAACTAATCCTCTGTAAAGTTTAACCAAATATTAAGTCGTTTAAGTTTTCTTAGTTTATTGTTAAAACTACAATATAATACAAGTTGACCATACCGACATGTTGGAATTGTTGATTTTGTCCTAATCACTACATGATTACCATGAGTGTTTCATTGTCTGTTAATCGTGTGCGTGTGCCCATTACGGGTAGATGGAGTAGTAGTGTGTATGTGTGAGTTATAATTTGGCTTATTGGCATTCTTGATGACGTGAGCGCGTTGGCCCGATTTTGCGATAGGATGACCCGTGGTTGGTAATCAACTTCCATTATAATCACCGTAAGTACGGTGAATTAGTAATGTAGACATACATGCAATGAGGATCATTCATGTTAGAATAGGCCTAAGAATAAAGCGGGCGCATCGAAGAAGCATATAAGCAGAGATGGCTAGCACCAACAATGACTCCAACCTGTTTCTTTCTGCACACGAGCTAGTAAAGAGGGACGCGCAGCCTGCCACATCCTTTGTATGTCGATGTCAAGCGGGATAGATTTCACCCAAGACAATGACTAGCTCAAAATAGCAACAGCTAATAACATTTGTTGGCCCTGGGTGTGCGCAGTGCGGGGGTGAAGTGAAACGAGGTTTAAACTTGCTAATTTCTAACAAGGTAAAGAGTAAGCTGTGATTTGACAACTCGTCGAGCATGGTGGTCAGCTTGTCGCACACGACCCAGTGACGAGTGGTGCCAGCATCGATTGACTCTATCAGTCACCGGTCTGTCAGTTATCGCTCTGACCGATAAAAACCAAATCGTGCTTACGGACAAGTGAGATGTTACCCACCAGTTGCAATCCACCTTACAGTCTGATAGTGATCGCACGGAGTATGCTGTGAAATCTGTTTCAATCTATCAACTCAAAGCAAGTTTGATTCAAAATGCTCGAGAGCTATTTTGATGTGTTTACAACCTCATACTTTGCAAGGTTCTAGATCGAGCTGCCTATCTATCTCGGCCACGTGAAAGAGGTGATTTGAGGGAGCCTGGTTTGCACTGGCACACTTGCACGCAACGACCCGGTAAAGCTGAGTCACTTTTGATTTCTAATGATCACTGCGACAGCTCGATTTCTGGCCTACGAGAGCATGACCAGTTGAGTACAGTACATACTGTACAGTGAAGCGTCATTATCACGCTAGTAGTTCAAGCGAAACCGACCGACCACAGGTGTTAGCTTGGTTCCAACTCCCAAGTAACCCATGTACAATGCAAAAGTGGAACCAAATGCAGTAGTGACGTGGGACTGACTTAAGCCAATTAAGTGGGGTGTGTAAATAAGAGTGGGATGCGAATATTGCTTACCTCGTCGTACATGAACTGCAGTGTCAAGGCCGACTTGCCAACTCCACCAGCGCCAACCATGATCACCTTGTGCACTGGTGGTGGTTGTGGCGGGCCGGTAGTGACTGGGTGCACCGTCGATGATTTGATCGGACCACCATCTTCCTTGGCGAAAGTCCTGCAACAAATCGATCAGAGTTCGCTCACCTACCGCGCTGAATCTGGCAGAACCTACCTGATAGCAAACGCCCGTGCCCGTTCGTACAATAGACGGGTAGTGTCCACAGTTTGATTGTAAATTTTGCGTAGATTTTCCATCTCCACGCTTCAGTCTTTCACACCAATTTCAATTGGTTGTCGCCAAACTTGGCAGTTCAATTCTATTTGTCGAACGCACTAGTATAATTTTGTTCACACCTCAAATAGCACTTTGCAAGACTACTCTAAAAATTCATTGTTGATAGTGGTAATGCAAGGCAAAAATTTAGATTCTTCTTAAATACAAGCAAATAGAATCAACACAGCGGGGAAGGTGTCTATAAATAATTATATTATAAATGATGCACGAGTAAGTTGCTCTATTCAGTGCAGTCGAGCAGCGGCAGCAAGATCTTGTGCTGTGGTTGGATATGTGTAAAACACGTTCGGGATAACGGGATGGAAGCAACTGGTAAAGACGAGCCGACAAATCGAGAAAAAAACTATGTCAAAGATGAAAGAAAGAGAGATGGCTCGATCAAAGCTCTAGTTGGCTGCGACAAGGTTGCTATGAAGGTAGTGTGTGGGTAATCGATGCCAAATCAGGTGAGCGAAATGTATGGAAATCTTCTGCAACACACATTCACCGAGAACTCGTTTATATACCCACTAGTAGCAAGGACACTAACTGGTCACCCATAAGTAGCAAACGAGAAAATTAATTAAAGTCCCAAAATCGGGCAGTCGAGGCACGGATCTGGAGTATTAGAGTAGCAAGAATGAATCAGTGGGACGGGGACAAAGCTGGACAGAGGCGAAAGGAGGACGAGCGGGAGGGGAGGTAAACAAATGGCCTGCTTTGATTGCCACCAAGGTGATCGTTTGAGTGGCACTAGCCACTGCCTGCTTGGTCTTGTCTCGCCGTCGCGTTAACTCAAAGGCTGAGTCACAGCCTGTGCCAGGCAACAACATTTAAAATGTTACGATCAATATCGCCAGCTGTTATCTTTCACCGGTGCTACTCTCGTGGTCTCTTTGCATAGAAGTGTGACGTGTAGGGATGAATCCGCCTTAATGGCCTCGTGACAATTCTTGCAAGTTGAAGGTTACGATGATTATTTGAATCGGTGGTTACTGTTCTTTTCGATTACCGGACTCAGCTGTGATTGGACTTGTCCACTCAATTCGGGTTAATTGCGATACAACCTGCCACCCTGGATAGGAGTGGATGAGGCGTTTCAGGCTTAATATTGTTGCCGCTGCTTGTGGAACACTAGTGATCGCTCGAGCACACTGACAGATTGCAGCTTGCTGTTTAATAATTTACTTTCAAAGCTGGACTAGTTGTCAAGACGAACTATCGCGAACTGGTAGAAGTAACACTGTTTTACACGGCCACCATGATAGATGGACACTCGATGATATCACTAGGACTCGTGAGGCACGCTACCGCTACCGGCCGTAAACTGATAGTGCTGAGGCTACAATAGTGGCTTTGTTGTGATCGCTGCCGCAGCTGACTGCTTCCAGCGGCATCCGAGGTATGACTGAATCCAAGTGAATGGCACAAGTGCGCTGAGTGGCACTTGCAGTGTGCTGCGCTCGGTGGCTGCCCTCGCGCACTCGGTCGAGCCAACTCGCCATGCTGTACTCCCCTCTTCGTCACTCACTCAGCTATCTCTCTCTTTCTCTCTCAACTTCTCGCGACGTTGATAATGACTCCAACAATCCCGCATTATGATGTAAGGACTAGTTTGAGAGGCGCGACCCACCATCTGAACGCACTCACCGACCTCTGTCTCTCCCACTTGTAATTTCAATTATTGCACGGACACATTGAGTTGACTACATTAGTGGCATCCCAACTTTGGCACCGCCAGATAATCTTACTGGCAAGCACGAAGTGGTTGTCATCAGCTTGAGAACCCACTCGCTCCACATTTGCATTACCAGTTGCTTTGACCGACGCGTATTGTATATTTGCATGTATCGTTCTCTTGCTTACTATAGTGTACTCATGCAAATATGCTTGCTTGATTGGAAGGGATGAGTCTACCACATCATGATATGGCTTGAATTCAATTGGCCTTTTCTGGTCACATCAGTGTGTGCCTGGGTGCAATGGTTAACTATTTCATTTCAAAAGTAAACCCAAAAATCTGGGTATCTAAAAACATAATTACAGTAATTGAAATTTGATTATAGTTTATGAGAATGAAGTAGAACTGATGACACTTAATTAAAAAGCTATTTCTATCCAAATGGGCTTTTGGACAAAGTGGTAGACCCTTGTAAAAGTTTAGAATTGTCTTGTCTAATTATTCGATTTCGATTCATTAATCGAATTTATTACAGTTCAGGACTTGTTTCACTGGCAGTGTCGTCAGGACAACTAATCGAAATAAGAATCAATTAGTTGAACTCACTCGAATTGATACTCACATGTGCGAAGTACTAAGGAGACAACACTGCAGTAGGACAAGTGCATTTTTCCGCTTGGATTCACACTACTCGTCAATCTTTCCAATTTTTTAGGTAAAACGCCCACGCTGAGATCTATACTAAATAGCTATCAGTCAATGTTGACCAGAAACTACTATCGCATGTTTAATGATATAATCCTTACTTTATGCTGAGTCTTGAGCAAGATGAGCTCTTTAGGTGATTAGTGTAATTATATAATTTGTAAATGTCATTCGTCTATTGTTTAGTGTCGAGGTAAGGGAACGATTTGCTTTATGAGTAAGTATAATCTTGCTCCACTTGCAACACGATGATTTGTCTTAGTGTCGAACCGAATTGAAAGTGAATTCATTACGAGATGATTAAGCACCTCGTATATTGTCTTGTTGGTTCCTTGATGAAGCTATACGAATGGTCTATTTGTGGCACCGGATAGTGTGGTCCATACGGTGTGCATTTCTTTCATGTAGAGCCACACGCTGCGCCCTCGATAATAATAACTCAATCTACATAGGAACACATGGTTGCAAACCAAGTCGATTTGTCAGCTCGCACCGACGGTAATATGTTGGTGGAAGCAAGTGGTGCCATTAGCACACTCACCCTGGTGCATACAATCACACACCGGGAGCCGAGTCGTGTCCTGGTGTCAATCATCCACTGGGGTGCGATTGCGTGTGCCATGCCTTACACCGGCCAATTAGCTCATCTCTTCTTCTCTCTCTTTCTGGTCTGATGTGTGGTCATGACGGATGACTCACCTCCTTCTATACCCGTGCTATCATTGTGCTTACTCTAAAATGCCATCATCATTAGCAATGTGTGTGTGTGTGTGCAATTGCAAACTGTCTCACCTTAAAATAACTTCTGAACTCGACAAACTTTTTAGACTCTACATGTACCACATAATATCAAAGTAAATAAGCGAACAAATCGGAAGTTGACTTCAAATGATCAGAGAAACATTCTCACTTGTGAAAGTTCGAGATTGCTAGAGCAGTCCAACTCAAGATATTTTAATGTGTCGTATGTTAAATTTGATTTGCATTTTTTTATGTCCTTCCCTAGTTACTATCCAATTGGCCGGTTTATGCTTGAGCAACCATGGACACACCGAGAGACTCAAGTAAATCTTGGGAGTAAATATTATATTAATTATAATTAGGGGAAGATTAGAGCGGGTTGAGTGTGGCGTGACACTCGTCTAGTTGGTGGTTGAGTTCCGGTATAACCAAACCACTAGTGGTCGTTACTTACTATTCATGCTTGGAACACGAAACTTGGTTTGTTAACTTTAGTTTTGAACTACCAAACGGAATAAATTGTACTCAACAGTCCAAGTATCTTCTAAGTAGACATGAGACGCAATTAATGCACATTATATGTTTTATTGTTAATTTTAAATCTCTCACATAACACAAAAGGAAACTTGAGTTAATAGTTACGAGAGAAGACGAGTTAACAAATTGGGTGAATAGCAATCGAATGTTTCAGATCATTACTTGATATTAGTTAGAATCAGAAAAACCGATCATCGGGAAAACATAAAAAATAAAATAAATAATACAATACTTTTTTGAGACTTTTTGACTGGTTTCGGAATTTGATTTAGTGCCGGGTATGTGTGGGTGTTTTTGTGGGATTCGAGTTAATACGTTTTGCTTCAGTTTAGGTGGTGTATCATACACAGTTTCATCAAATTAAAATCAATAAATGAAAATAAAAATCAAATTAAAAATAATTTTTGGTTAATTGCAATCAAACATGGGAATGGGAAGTAAAAATTGGTTCAAAAGTGGGTCTGTGGGTAGGATAGTTTAAAATTGGGCCGCAAAGTAAGGAAGATAAAAATGTCAACACAAACGGATTTTCAAAAGAAATAATTGAATTCAAAATAAGTGTAATGCAACTCAAACCATCGTACTCACAAGCAAATTGAATGTGGAACAGACTTGATGATTGAGGTAGGATTTAACACTATGCTACACTTGATTGGTTGATGGGAGAATTATTATGGCACGGATACTTCAATTCACGAACTTAGAGAATTCTTGTGGGTGGGTTGCATGTGTCGGACTTTTGCTAGGATCTGGCAACGCGGGTAGAGTTATGCCCTAGATCGCTACTTTTATCGGTCCAGTGAAGCTGGGGTGGGAAGGTGTGTGAAGGTCGGCAAGTGACAAACAAACAGATAACATAAAATATAAAACAAAACATAAACATAAACTTCTGACACAGAGGAATAACGTTTTCCGATATGAGTTAATGAGAAGCGGTTGGAAAGAGCAAGTTGCAATAGCTCTCTGGATGGATCACCCTAGAGATCGTCTTGTCTCAAATGCAATTCCTAGTGGGCGTCTCGTTTTTCCGGTTAATTCAACAATTTCCATGCAGAGTAATAACAGCTCGGAGTACGAATCGCCTACTCGTTTTTTTGCTAATTCTACTAAGCTCTAAACTATAGTTGTAGAAGTTGTACCAAGTGAGACTGGCAAGTTCTTAGTAATGCAATGTGTCCCTCTGTGTATAAGTTGGTATTATAGTTCAAAAATATATATAGAATGATTTCGTTTTATGCAGCCGATTTTGCTGTTTATCATACAAAAATGGTTGTGATCTAGTGAAATAGGAGTCAGATTGAAAATGGAATAGTTTTGTGTTTTTTTCAATTTTGAGATTAGGCAAAAATGTTGACCAATTCAAAACACACACAACAAATAAATAGAAAAGGCTCACGTTGGGCGTAAGGGAAGAAACCAATTAAGGTATTAGAATACGACCTAGCTCTATGCAAGCAAGCAGAATCAGGATTGACCAGGGGTCTGCAAGTTTCGGAAAACGATAAAATGGCCATGGTGGTATTTGAGGTAAGCTTTCAGCAAGTTAAGCACATCATCATCAAGATCAAGCCAAGAGTAAGTGTGAGAAAGCGAGCTAAAATAAGAGTTCTCTCTCACATAAAGTTGTCAAGTTGAAAGTTAATATAAAAACAAGCCAAATATTTGGAATAACGGCGAGTGGTATGTGTCAAAGAGGAGTGTCCAAAGTGTGAATGATGTAGTGTTAATTGTCTTTGCCACCACCATCTTCGGGATCTTTCAGTGAGTGCCACTGAGCAATAGGTCGACGCGGCGAGGCCAACATATCCATCCAATGACGCAACTCGGTGCCCGATGCGTTGCATCCCAAAACCACCTAAAGGAAGTTATAGATCACTCAGTCAACAAACTAGTAGCAATTTATTCAAACTAACCTTTCCAATAGGTTCGGAAGTACCGATACGATCGTAATCCACCACAGTCACCACTAATTGCACCTTCTGGATTTGCTCAAACGGAATCTCAAACGTGAATGACTCGTTATAGTATGGATTGAGAGTACACTTCTTGATTGAAGTTTTCTTCTTTTTCAATCGCTTGCCTGTGAAAGATGGGAAAAATAAAATATAATGGTTGTAATTATAACTTTAATCTGTACCATTTTGCATCAAAGCAATCTTGACGTATGGATCGCTGAGACCACCGACGTCCATCTTTTTGAGATTTTTGGCTTCAAGGACAACGACAGTGAGCTTGCCAGCAGTCGGTACGTAACGCAACGAGAAACATATATCTCCCAGCTTGTTTTCCTATATAGAAACGGACGAGCAAAAACCACAATTTAGTATTCATCATAAGCGGGATAAATTATCAAATTAGTCAGCCTAATGTTGATTTGACTAATTGTACATATTATTATTTGACAATACAGGGAAGCTAAGCCCACTGTTTATTTGACCAACATTAGTTTGGTGGATTTTGGTCTACAAAATGTAAGGACACCTCCGTTCGGTGCACTCCAATAACGTTTAATTAATCTACCAGACATGGCCTAAAATTATTTTGTGAAAAAAGAATTAGTTGGATATTAATGAAGCCCCAAAGTGGAGGCTCGGGTTTAATGTGGTTTTGGTCAACTGAATTAACTGCATCGAGAAACAATCAACACAATGAAAAGATTAGATTAGAAAAGTAAGGCCATCGGTAGCGAACTGGAAAAATCAATCAATAGAGGGGGTGAGAGAGCAAACAGCACTCGAGTGCGTAGCACACTGCAAAACAGGTGGGTGTGCAATGCACTGTGCATAGTAGAGGGCCCAGTGAACACACTAGAGAGGTGAGAGAACCTAGTGGGATGGCGCCAACGGAAGTAGACCGCCATGGTACTACCAGCCACCCACGATCGGCACACTACTCACCACATCTGGTATATATAGTGAGAGAGAGAGAGAGAAAGAGAGCGCAATCGACACTGAGATCGAGAAAGAGCAGCGCCCACAACTAATATCAAGCAATAAAAAATTAATCGCTACATCTACATTTGAGCTTTAATATACTTATAAGCAAGAGCATGATACTTACGGTAATTGGTTTGCAAAATAAGGCAGTTTGTTTAAGAAAAACGAATTTTTAGCATTTAAAAAACAGTGCCAATTTGGTTGGAAGCGATGTGTGAGTGATGAGAAGTCCACACGGTGACGATTCGAGTCAATGAGAGACAAGAGAAAGAAGAGTGTGACGAACGTGAGAATAGGCGAGAGAAAGACACAAGACAGAGAAGTGCACCACTTTGGGAACTGTGAGACAGAGTGCGGGTGAACCATGCTAACATCATGCAGGTCAGCTAAGCCAAATTAAAACAAATCAAACACAACAAAGAATCAAACCAAAACAACAAACAAACCACACATTTTCATGCATCAATCCACATTCCGTAAAGTAAAAAAGTGAAAATGATATGAATAATATCAGAACAAATCAGGGAAAAGAGGTTTGCGAATCTCAACCTAGACCAGGAATTACCCTTCTGCTTTCAATCAAATAAATGAAATACTAGATTGTCTCTGATGGCAGGCACAGGAAAATGGGAACTTAAATTAAGTATGCCATAAACTGCGTATTAATTGACTTTTCAATACTAAAAAAAACTATTAGACCAAAAGTTGGGAAAGGAAAATAACAAAAAAAAGAGATTGGTTTCCAAAGGTGAAACATAAAGGTGTTTGTTCATGCTCCGGGAAAGGGAATCTAGCAAGAGTGAGGTGGAGCAGAATGAGAGGGAAGAGGCTGGGAGACACCGAGGAGCGAGAGTTGGGAGAGTTGGGCGAGTGGAGGGAGGGCGCCATCACACATACCTGTCCCTGGGCATCCTCCACACTGGTTAGGTCGCGCCACTCCTCGATGGTTTGTGCCAAGTCGATCTGGTTTAGTGGTATCTTCACCTCGCCGATTTGGTCGTGTTTTGAAAATCTAAGGCAATCATCAGTCAAGTGATTCGAAAGCTAGCTTAACCAACCGGTCAAAATCGTAGACAGCAAACACCAGTGTTTTGGTTGTGATCTCTGCGTAGGGAACTTTAAAGTTGAACGTCTCGTTGAATACCGGGTTTAACGTTTTGCGATGCACTTTTGTTTCAAACTTCTTCTTTTTATCTGGAAGTAGATAGACCTGCATTTAAAAGAAACAAATTATTTAGTGAAACGTGAAACGTAAAATAAATATGAAACTTACCTTGACATAAGGATCACTTGTGCCAGACATGTCGAGACCAGGCAATTCCTCGGCCTGCAGCACAGTCACTGATAACTGCAGCAACAATAGCGATAAGTTTAACGCTCTGCACATCACCGTTAACTTACATTTGACTGGTTGAAGTCATAGTCGATCTTGAACTGAAGTCGGCCTAGCTTCACTTCTTCTTTGGCTTCTTCCTTGCCAGCCTCGTTTTGTTCCATGTCTTTTGTCAGTTCCTCCATGTCTGGTTGCACTTTCTCTTTGTACGCTTGTCCGAGTAATTGGACTGACTTGAGATCAACTTTACCACCCATAAATCCACCTTTAGCCTCTTTTCCACGAAACTTTCTCCACCATTGTTTGAGACAACAGAAGAAGACTAAAGCAAAAATGCCTAGAATGACCAGGAATATGAAGAAAACGGCTCCGAAAGGAATACTAGTTTTCTTGGACACAGTCTCCATCATCTTCTCGCCTTGACTTTCCACTTCTTGAAAAAAGTTTTGTGACGAGCCAGAAGACGAGGTTTCGCCGCGCGGAAGGCTCCTTGATACGCTTTTCATAGTGCTGTTGACGAGGTTGGTCACATTGTTGAAGAAGTTGCCTTCCTCACCGGTTGGCTTGGCGTTCTGCTCACGCATTAACGTCACCATACTGTCATTGTGTTTGAGACTTTCATTAATGAAGTCTTGCTCGTCTTGGAGAATTTCCTTGACCTTAGAAGAATCTTCGGGAGAAAGCACTTGGGTGTCGTGCAAATTACGCGCCATCTCGGCCCCACTGGATCGGGCCTGGCGTGACAACAACCGCGAGAAGACAAGTGAGTTGGAGAAGTGAGGGTTAAAAATACTGTAAGGTGCCATGGTGGTGATGGTGAATGTGCAGCGCGGTGTAGACACACTTCAAATGCTGCTAAGCGCTGACCGGTGGCTTCACTCCAATCAAGCCAACCTATCGATTTAGTGCTTGTCCGTCATCACCAATTTCGCGTTGCTCCACTCTATGACTCTATGACGCCACACCAAACACGATCAGTTATGCTCAACGAGGTAGTACTACAAGCCCAAATGACATTCTTTCTACAAATCCCTCGTCACCAGTGGACTGCTTCCTTGGCATTGCTGTGTGATGCTAATGAAATCTCACTCACGCATTCTCTTTAAAATCTCACACGGTTTGTGCAAATATTCCTATTATATGTAGTATAGTAGCGAAACCAGAGAAACAATTGACTCGCAGTTCTAGTTCCATTTAATTACTCAAGCAACTTCCAACTAATCAGAGTTAAAATAATAGCAAAATAACATGCCTCTTAGCAGTTTTTGAAAGTTTCATTGAAGCTATAAAGCATCAAATAAACTATAACCTTTAAAGAGAGGAAAGAGATAGTAATTAGAGTTGAACAATAGAACACTAGTCAGATTCCTCAGTTTGAGTGGCATTCTGGGCCTCGGGTTCGAGCACTTGCTCAGCAATTGTTCCAAGTAACGCGCAAGCCTCGGACACTGCCATCATGGCACTTTAAATTTAAATTTTTTCACTGAGATTCCCCTTCGATTGCTGATATATATGGTTGCTGCACTGCGCTCAAGCAAACAAAAGCTATCGATAACCTTTAAAGTAAAAAGTAAAAAAATGAAAGATAGTTGGTAAGCACAAGAAAGGTTGGGCCACCACCGAGAGCGCACAAGTTTAAAATAAATAATTAAAGACTATTAGTGAATGCGACAAGGTGAAACCAGGTTGGCCATTGTTGGTTCGTTCCCCCAATGTCTGTTTACTTTGGCCTGTCAATACTACTGTCACTATTGACTTAGGCCAACTTATCAAGGGAATTGAAACATCTCGTCTCGGTACAGGTGGCCGCAACTAAACAAAGACCCAACTGCCTCCATCTTAGACAAGACTTGCTTCGTTGAATTTGATCACTGATCAATCTTGTTTTAAACTAATACTTAACATAGAATTATGCAATACTTCTAGAGTATTTCTATATTTCTAGAGTAGAGTATCTTAAACATAAATGAGACAAGCTTTATATTGTAATCTATTATAATAGGATTTAAACAACATAAACTAGTATTAAGAAATAAATATTTAATAAAAATACAAAAAATTGGCATTCAAACTTTTAGAAAAAAATAAGTCAGTTATCAAAGTAGCATATGTTTTTGTAATAATTCACAATTTTTTCTAAAATCATTAGTTTAAGACACACATGACTATGCGAAGCAAAAGCAATTACCTACCTGGTTTGACTAGTTTATCGGAACATCCTGAATTTGTAAACTCGAATGATCGAGTGGTTAAAAAAAGTGTAACAGGAAATGGTTTCTAGGTAATGCCTGGCTCTAGGGATGATCTTGACCGAGATTTGGCGGCGATGGCGATCACACTGGTGAGCACTGTCAACAATCACAACAACCAACACTACTGGACGAAGATGATCGAGCAATGGGCCAAGTGGAACAGAGGAGGTTGAGGAGTCTGGACGTCTGGCTTGGCAGCACTTCATTACACTGTCGTCACAGGGAACGCTTGTCGGGGTTACACGTCGCGGGCAACTCGGCGCCCTACTCGTACTTTCCATCTATATTGCTCACACACCGCACTCGGCTCCTTCGGGTCGCACACGAAGGCCAGCAGAAAGCGTGAGAGAGAGAGAGAGAGAGAGAGAGAGAGAGAGACCCAAGAGAGTCAGTAGGTTGTGTGCTCATATAGTTCCCACTTTGGTTGCTAATGGCGTCATCTGTGCTGAGATGATTCAGTAGAACACACGACACACGGCAACATGGAGCTGGTGGCACCAGGCAACCGGCTTACCGCGATGCTCGCTATACACAGAAGGGCAGAATCACCATCCAACGACAACTGTCGATCGCAACGGACCCCAATGGCGACTGCGTCTCATCGGCGCTCCATCACCGGGTCGCCACTGGCGCCACCTATCACACCTCGCACCCACCCGACTCGACTCTACTGCACTCGCGCAATCACTGAAACCGAAAAAAATAGAGAAAGGGAGACAGAGAGCGTCAGACAAGGAGCGTGATAGTGGCAATCCAGATCTGCACTGTTTCTACTTTGATTCTACCATTACTATATAGATGAAATGCCAAACATATTCCATTAATCTACTTTTTTCCTTTGATATGTGGGTTAGTCCGCATCAGATGCAATGTACGGAACATAGCGCAACACAATTTCCTACATTAGTGTTGCTCCAAGTTTTACTTTTAGAAATTACATAAAAAGTAAAGCAAAGAGAGAACTAGACCGTGTTCGATTTATCCTTTGCTAAAGCTACACTGATTACAACTATTTGGGGATAAGTGAAGTTATGTGAAACTTGATACACCACTGTAGCATTTAATTAGAATACAATAAAAAGTAATATTTACTATACATATAAAATATAAGTACAAATAATTACCCAGAGGGTAAGTGTTTTATATAGTTCTTTGATAAGTCAACTTAACAACTTTAATAAAAGCAAATACATTAATAGAAAGATGACAATACAAAAATGAGCTATTTCGATTACTGAAATAGTTGGGTTCAAATAGTCATTGTTATGTTCTCTGACTCTGAGAGAACTTCTCTCAAAAGCATAAACAACGTGTTGGTCAATTTGGCTGTTGCGTTATTTTCAATACAAGTATTGCTTCAACTTGAATGGTGTCACTGAATCGTGTCATCGCATGTGAATTGCAGAAAGATGTCATCCACACCTTTAACTTGTCCGGAATGTAGCTCGGAAGCAATTTTAGTAGAAAATTTTTTGAACATTTGCTCCGACTGTGGCTATGTACTTAACGATGTTCCCATCTCTGCGGTTGTAGATCAACGCCGAAAAGGTGTTAGTTGTGTGACTAGTGTGAAGTTGGATGGTACCACTGACGAAGGGAGTTCGTCGAGAACTCCCAGATTGAATACTTGTATTGATTTTGGTATCAATACTATCGAAACTGTGTGCTCTAATTTGAACATATCTAAAACGATTCGTGAGATGTCGGTCAATTTTTTCCGAAAAATGGTGGCTCATGCGGAGTTTAAGTACGATCCACACGTGGTGAAGCAGTGTCTAGCTATCACTGCTCTCTACTTGGTGTCTAATCACGAAGGTGAACCCATCGCTATCACCGAGCTGTGCCAGAATATCGAGTGGAATTTTAGTAACATTTGGTCTGTACTGTTGCGCGTCGAGCAAAACTTTCCCGGTGCTTATCCAGAAAAAGTGAAACACCCGGAACTGTTAGTACCATATTATGTTAATAAGTTAAACTTGGAACTCAAGGAAAAGAAGGCAGTGAGTGAGTATGCCGGTGAATTGGTGTGGATGTGTCGCGAAGCTTTTGCTGTGCAGGGGTACAATCCCATTTATGTGGTCTACGCGGGAATCTTTTACGCTTGGAAAGCGGTCGACCAGAGTCGAGTCAAGGTTACACCTCGCAAGTTCTTTGATCTAATGGGCATCGAGTTGAAGACCAGGATTCGATATCGCATTGGGGACATGTACAAACTATTGGCCGATTTTGCTCGGTGTAGTCCACTGTACTCGGAGTCGGACGTGATTAGTCAGAACACGATCTCACTGAAGATTGCCAGCATCATCCGGATGAAGCGTATCATTTTGCAGCGTTATCATAGCTTGAACAAGGAGCCACTTGCAGTGAATGGCAAGAGAAAGCGTTGTGAGTCAACCTCTTCGGAGACGGTCACTCCGGTGGACCCCGATCAAGACCTCTCCGACACCGAGATTGACTCCTACATTCGTAACCAAGACGAAATTCGACAAATCGAAAACGTGTGCCAACAAAGACTCCAAAAGACCAGTTCAAACACATCAGTGCAATTGTAATACTCAACCTCATATATTACTTGTGTGATAATAATTTAGAAGTGATCTCAAAGCGATTAATTCCAACTTCACAAATGGAGCATAGTCAAATAGAGAGTGTCTTTAACACCCGCAACCTTGTCTACTACCAAGACACAGCTTTCGATCTTCAATTTGAGGAGGACGACTTGGAGTTGCTTGATCTTGATACTCTACTCGCTAACGACTTTTTACACGTTGCCGACTGGCAACAAACCCAACTCTATCTCGATTCTGTCTTTCTTCCCGATGTCCAATTCAACCTTAATTAACCGACTGTGTTAAACAAACCCCACGTTGTGACATTCAAGAAAATTATTCCAAAATATATAAAATCTTATATTTCAATCTTTTTTAGATAAAATAAAGTTTGTGATATAAGATAAATTATGTGTATTTTATATTTACAAAAAATACTGTCTGCAAAAAAATAATACATTATGCGAAAATTTTGATACATTTGTATGATAGATGATTAAGTGATGTATGTACAGTGCGTTAAGCCAAGTTGAGTGAGGAGGAAAGGTTGACGGTCTTGCAAATATCACAAAGGTTCAATAGCTAATGAGGGTTCTTGTTGCCTGAGCAAGTACTGATAGTATGCCTTCTCACTCAGCACATTGGTCAGCTTGAAGAGATTTACCATTTTCATCTTGTAAAGCTATTATCAAAATCAAATTAGTAACAATTCATTCTCATATTTATTAGGTAACAAACCTTTTCTTTTTGTGAGGCTGATTGACCAGTGTTGGCACCATTATCATTTTCTGAATCATCTTTTTTACTTTTAGTCTTTTTCTTATACACTTCCGGAACTTGATGAGGCTATTTTGTATTAAAATAATTAAATAATGAAATATATATATATATGATTAATTAAGAGTAATGCTAGTTTTTGACCAAATGAATTTTATATCATTTTATAGGTTATACAGCTTTAAGAAACTAAAGAGTTTTAGACTCTAAATTACCAAAACTTTTGAGTAACTCATAGAAAATGTTTTTAAAAATTCATCAAATGATCAACAGGACACTATAAAAATTTGAAAAATCTTGATTTAAAAATTAAAATAATATATAAAAAGTCCACACAAGTTAGCTTACAAGTTCTATGGTTGAGTTTGTACATTAATTAATTTTAAGAATTGAAGACACTTAAATGATTTGAGTGGACAAAACATAAGCTTTGAACTAATATAGTTTTATGCGGTTACCATTTGGCAAATGCATCACTCTTTATAAAACAAAAAAAACATACCGAGTATGTGCGCTTGATCTTGAGTTTGGTATCAAACATTTCGAAAGCGTAACTTTTGGTGTTGACAGGAAGAAACTGTGATCGGGCAATGCGAGTAAAGGATTTAGCGTCACGGTCGACTCGAGTCTCACAGATGAAGATATCGTCAGGGTGGAAGCCAATGGGACGACCCTTGACGTAGTGAAGCGGATCGAGCACCATGCACAGCTTGCGCACCTCCTCGAGTGGGGCCCACTCGAACTGAGGCGAGCGTAACAACTCGTTGGGATAGAACTTGCGAGTGGGCTCGTGATATGTCTCGCGTGGCCACAGGTAGTGATTGCCCAAGAAGAGCCGTTGGCGCGTCTGCTGGTGAATCGCCAAGTGGTAAACGCGCATTATGATGCAATCGCGTTGATTATAGGACACGGGCCGGTCCTTGGTAGACACCCTAGCTGCTTCCATCAGCGAATCGATCGACTCTAGAGCTTGATCGATTAAGGTGCTTGACTTCTTTGGAAGCGGTGCTTTTGATAAGTGAGATGTAGCCTGGTTGCGATACAGTAAAACAAAATCTCCAACTTTGACTCTCACACCCTTTTCAATAGGAGATTCCAGCGACATGTAGAACTTCAAATTTGGATTTTGTTCATCTTCTTCGGTTGGAGCATTGCCAGGAATGTCCTGTGAGAAGCCGAGGTTGATAAATTATTCCTTTTATTTCATCGACAATTTCTTTTCAGCTTACCTTTGGCACTGGCCGTGGTTGACACTTTTCGCATAAATATTCACTTCCAGATTCGTTGAGATTGCCCGAGTAAAACTGTTCTACGCAATCAATGTGTTGCCAGATCTGTAAAAATGAGAAGTTGTATGTAATAAAATAATAGTAACACTTCAAGCGAGCACACAACACTTACGTCACATCTATCACACTGAATCATCCTTTTGCCCATCTCGAGGATAATGCCACAAATGCAGTGGATCACTTCTTCATTCTTGGCCTCTTCACACTCTTGATTTTCTTCAATCTTTGGTTCTGGAGCACCATCAGCATAGAGCTCTTTCTCAACCACTTTCTTAAAAGCAAAGGTGTCATGCAAATAAATAGACTCTCTCGAGTTTAGAATACGGCTAAAATTATCCATTTCAACTCGGTTGTTTGCGGTCAGTTTGGAATGAACGTCTTGAACTTCAGTAGGATCTATCCTAACAATCTTACCAATAAGATCTTTTTTCTCACATAATATTTGATTTAACAAAAGTAAAATTTCTCGTTCAAGCATGTCGATTGAATGGTCATCAATTCTATCAGGTTCGCAATGGTTTCCATCAATACCATTGGGCTTAATAATTTCGCTTCCATTAGTCAAACAATTGTAAGTTTCATAATGCTTCAAATTAGAAAGTTTAAACCGCTTCCATTTAGTGCACCCATTGACAAAATCAAGTCTCAAATCAAGAAGCTGTTGTTTAATAAGCTTGCTCATTTCAGCTTCAAACTGTTCAACTTGAATAATATGTCCTGATTTTACTTGGTCAATTATAGTAAGAAAACTAAACAAGTTATTGTCCATTGAGTCCTCAAAGCCGTTATTGAGATTGAGTCGACTTTGTTTGCGCTTAATTGCTCCAGTTTTAGACATTTCAATTTGACAATTTTCTGCCAACCCGTTCATTTCTGGTTCGTTATCTGTAATTAAAAAATTTGTTTAAGAAATCACCCTACAATAGTTATAAAGGTCTATTTACCAATAGTGATGTAAGAAGCCAACTTTTGAAGCAAGAACAAACCAATACGATGGCAGATGTCGGAATAAATTTGAGTGATACGAGCTGTTTTGAGACTGGGATCACTGTCAACCCGAGCCAAGCCACGTGTTCGAATAGAGCCCCAAGTGACCCGACCACTGACCGACGATTCACTATCACTACCGTTGCCATTGGCATCAGTCACTCGACTTCGATAAGGTTGCTTCATGTCGCACTCACTCTCTCTAGCACTGTTTGCTAACTCAATTTGCCCGAGGATCGTAGAATAGAGACGACGAATCTGCTCGAAATTACGCACCAAAAATATGCCATTCTTAAGGGTCGAGTTAATAACAGGATGACTCAGTGGTCTCAAAAGCTTTAACTGAGAGGGATCGTAACGAATACCGATGAACATTTTGCCAACAAATGACTTGGAGCGCGATGCATTCTTCAAAACTGTCACACTTACTTTGGCTTTCTTGGTCTTTCGACGCAAAAACATGAATTGAGCACAGAGTGGATCACTTGGTGGGAGATGGATGTAGTTTTTGCGAATACCAAACCGGAAAGCTTTCAAGTGGTCTTCCTCGACCTCCACAGTCATAGCGCAAGTTTCGCTCAACTCAGCTAACTTTTGAGGTTGATTCCGCTTTCCTCCAATAAAACCACGACACTTGGATGATCCACAGTGACAAACTTGTTGCGTTTCGAGATTAAAGTTATGAAAATTGTAGTCATAGAACAATTCTTCATTAGGCTCGATATCACGCAAAGCAAACATTGCAATACGGTAGTAGCCAAGTACGGCCCACTTTTGCATTTCACAGTTAGGCTCGCAAGAATGATTCACAAATCTGCCTTCATTACCAATCCGATATCCATCAATCACCATACCTGAGTCAATCTTCAGGCAGTAGTGATGCTGATCATTAAGATAACGTTCGTTCATTCTCTTTTTGAACTGTTTGTCACTGACAATCTCGCCAATGTATTCAAGAATAAAGTCGCCAGATTTGATCTTCTCAGTAGTACGAATGCCCCAGCCGCGTTTGGGGGTCATGAAACGCTCCAAGCCAGGACTCCAGTCATGTAGCTGAATACGACGGTTGCTGCACTGCTTTTCAGCTGGACACGAACGAGACCAACACTCCTGGTACATAAGACGATTGATACAGTCAGCACCGCAACCAGGTTGATTGGATTTGGGTTTAGGACAGTTGCACGACTGTACTGCATTCTTAGCAATAGGTTTTGCATCGAAAAAGACGTTTTGCCTCACCCTGCGGTAGTTAGCTGATCTCATTTGATTCGGCCAGGGATTATATTTGTATTGGTACCAAATATCGAAACTCAATTGAAACTCCTGATTGAGCTCAAGTTGGGGAACTCCTTCATAACCACCAAGTTTCTTTGGCTTGACTAATGATTTTGAATGTAATTTGTTGCCAGTATTGGTATCACTTTCTTCGTCTTGTGATGAAAGAGAGGATGGCACTTGATCAAACGACACACAGAGTAGCGGAAAGGGCAGCACTGGTAAATGGCTACTGGAAGAGACCCGTTTCTCCTCGGCACTGCTCTCCACACAAGACTCTTTTAGCTCATCTGAATTATCGGAGTCGTTTGAATCAATTTTGGTGACAAGACTTGTACTGGTGCTGTCGTTAGTGTTACCACCATCCGAGGAAGAAGCTACGTGCATTTTTGAAAAGTCTTCCGAGTAGAGACCAGCTTGGTAGTACTTCTTGTGAGGAATAGGTCTGACAAATGGGTTTGACTTGATCCGATGCAACTTGTAACTAACCTTCTTGGAAGGTTTTGAGACCATAAATATTGGATAATCATCACTGGACAGTGGAACCTCGTCGCTCTCATCTTCCGAGGATAATGACGATGACTGCAGAAGTTCAATATCGCTAGATTCCGAATACACTGGTTTATTCTTTGTTTTTTTCTTGTTAGTCGCCAATTTTTTCTTTGTCTTTCTTGCCTTAGTCTTTCTCTTATCGGGAACAAATGAAGCATCAGAGTCAAAGCCTGAAAATTTCTTTTTTGTTGGAACTTCCCATTCTGAATCACTCGACTTAGAAGACGAAGATGTTTTCTTTTTAGTCTTACTCTTCTTAGACTTGCTAACCTCAAGCTCGCTCTGACTAGTATAACCATTAGAAGTTTTTCGAGTTGTTTTGTTTTTTCCCTTATTGTTGTTAGGTTTACTCGTGCTGGCAGTGGTTTCATGATAATTTGGCACTTTAGCCAGTGATGAAGTAACATCAGCCCTCGCCACTGGCTTCTTGCTTGAGCTTGTGTTACCCACAGTTCTATTACGTTTGCGAGGCTTGTCAAATCCTGTTTTGTTAATCATTCGCCGACGCTTTTTCTTAGTCGATGTTTTCGAACTACTGACAGAGGGCATGTTCAACAAATCAACTGACGAGCAAGCTTTTTCCAAAATTGGTTGTTCTTGAGGAACACTTTCTTTGATCACACTTGCAATTATTTGGTCTACTGAGTTGTCCTCGGATACTGTTTTCTCACGTGTCAACTTTAAGGAAACACCAGTTTCAACACCACTGGGAATTGTTGGCCTTTTGTCAGGAGCTGTCAACACGGATCTGCGCTGTGTCGAAGATAATTTTCCTTTCTTTTTACTCACACCAACACTGCTTGAATTGGACTTTGGCAGTGTAATGTTGTGATGGTCCTCGTCTTCCGAGTCAAACTCATCATCGGCTTCAAGAGCGTCGTCTAGAGTGGCGTGCGAATAGAGGGCCACAGGAGATGGAGTGTGCTCACGTGTTTTCCTCGTCTGTTTGAACTCATGGCTGCTCGGTGACGCGCTTGCGGTGCTAGATGTTTCCCGCCAATGCGAGTCACTTGGAGACGTATCCACCACACTACGGCAGTTGTTAGCTGATTCTCCAGTTACATGGTGAGTTGCATCATTTTGGGTGGACGTGGACTGACTTGGAACCGATGACTCGGCGGCAGCATGAGGTGCGCTAGCTGCGGTGCTGCTCTTAACTCGCTGCTGAACAGAGGTGGCTGCTGTTGTTGTTGATGGCCGAGCAGAGCACGGGCAAACGGTCTTGCTCGCGGCACCATTCGACCCACCACTGGCAACACATTGTTGTGCCACACCAAGTGAGCTTGCATTGGGTAGCACACAACAATGGTGACTGTGTGCAGTGCCACTAGCACTAGTAGCAGTGGAGCGTGCTGCCGCCACTGGCTCACTGCAACGCGCGACGTCTGCCATCTGTCTGTGGTTGTTGCCCGTGGCGGGATGCGCTGGCGCCACCGTCGACTTGCCCAGCGATAGTGTCATCTTGATGGGTGGTCGAGGTGGGCGTTCACTCTCCACTCCCCTCTGCTTGTTACTCGACTTCTTACGCTCCTTACGCTTGCCTAAGTGGAACACCGAGGACTCAGTCTGGCACGACTGCTCGGCACTGTGCGACTCAACAGTCGAATTGCCTACGTCTTTGCACTTGCCATCATTGCTGGTCAACGACTCATCCGGACTGTGGTGTTGTCGTTTCTTGAGTGGCAACTGGCTTTGCGTTTGACCACTGCCCGACTTTCGTTGTCCTACTCGGTGTGCCTTGTTCGTCTTACCACTCGACTTAGACTTAGTTGAAGGAAATTGGAACAATGTGGGAAGTTGACCTGCGTGAATCTTGGGTCCACCAGGTGAGATGTGCAGCGATTGTAAACATTCGATCACTTCTTCCACTTTGGCCAGTAGGACTGGGTCATTCTGCAGTGAAGATCTTGAGCTAGGACGTCCTTTGCTTTTGCGTTTGTTCTTTTTGGATTTTTTATCTCGACATTTTTTCTTCTCTTTCTTGTGTTTCTTTTTACGACTCTTGTGTTTCTCACTTAAAGCCTCTGGTGATAAGCTTCGATAGGACTTGTTCTCTGCTTTAGAGTGTGTGCTTGAACTAGTTGTCATTGTGTCACTGTCTTTAGTTTTTCTTGGTATATCCGATTTAACCCCGATAATCTGTTTAGTTGATGACTTTAGATGGTCACTTTGGTTTACTTTACTTGAGTTTAGCTTGATTGGTTCTGTCTTCATTGATTTCATACTACACAACTCCAAATTGAATGGCTCAGTCTTTAACTCAATAGTCTTTGCCTTAACACTGACACACTTCTTAAATGGTTCACAGCTTGACATTTTTTCCAATTTCAAAATTTCTTTAGACTTGGTGCCTGTTGAACTAGTAGACCGCTTTGACTCGACAGTTTGAATTGCCCTTGTCTTCGACTCGACACGAGAACTATCCTTCTCCTCAACCTTAGGCTTGATGGGCCTGGGACTGGTACTTAAAGCAGTCATAGCATTTGACGCACTCTTCTTTGCCGCAATCTGAGCTTTTGACGGCACATCTACATCCACATCACAGAACTGAGATGATGTTTTGAAAGACTTTATCGTATTCTTCACTGATCTTACTAAACTTTCTAGCTCTTCGGTTTGTGGTGACTTTGGATCTATCACACCTCTAGCTGGAGGTTTTGGGGCCAATTGAGGTAAGGTGCCTGATTTGTTTGCAGTTTTAATGATACAATCTGGAACGGGTTTAAGTGCTTTATTGTTGGAAGCAGAAAGCACAGGAGTGAGAAGAGTGGGGATGCAGAACGTTTGCTGATTTGCTGACGAGTAGGCTGCGATCGGACTTATCACGTTGCTGGAAGAGGCCGAGGAAGGCACCGAGTTGGGCGAGGGCGAGAACATGGGCAGCACCACAGGACTGTTACCACCCGCACTGGTAGTAATCACGGTGAGCATTGAGCTTAGCTGGCTGCTCTTCACCCCTGAACTATTGCCTCCAGTGCAACTAACCACTGAGTTGGACCCTTCAGCTATTCGCTGCGCCCCACTACTGCTCATCGGAGTGATGGTGGTGGTGAGTTTCGAATTGGCCGTAACTTCAGCACTTGTGCTCATTATCACACTACTTGGGCCCATGCTCAATTGAGTCTGTTGCTGAGTGCGACTGTTTGGTGAGATCACAGATAGCAAGAGAGGTGGACCAAGCAAAGACGAGCTGGGTGGGGGAGGTGGAGCCTGGATCGATATGGGCTGCATCAGAGTCTGAGGGGATGGCTGGGAGAAGAGCCACTGGTGAGAAGAATTGGGTGCTAGTATGACACTGTTGGGCATCGCTGGCCGCAGAGTGGTGGTTAACGTGCTACTGGTCATCTTGCTTGGTGTAACTGAGGTAGCGCTTCCACTGCACTTGGAACTGGCTGTTGAAGTGTTGCTCACTGCGGTTGAGCATGAACTGTCGGTGAGAGGTTTCACAGAAGTGGTGCCTGACGTACTGTTAACCACTGTTGACGTTGACGTACCTAGATTAGATGGTAACGCTAACACCAGAGTGGATGGTTGGAGAATGGTAGGCAAGGGAGAATGCTGAGCATTGGTATTCAGTGGACTTGCCTGACTGTTTGGCAAAATCAATGCAGGTGAGGTAAGGGTAGGCTTAGCTGCCAATTGCTTGACGGAAGTGGATGAATTACGATTGTGCTCTTTCGATTTGGAAGTGTTTGCCTTCACCGAGATGGTACAAGTTGAAGTACTGCTTGATGAACTGGTAGTACTCAGTCGGGGAAGAATGAAGGGAGGTGTATTGGAGGCACCAGAATTTGGTTTTCCCGCTGGTGGAAAGCCTAACATCATAAGTTGGTGCGCAGCCGCTGCCGCCGCCTGCTCACTTATTGCACCCGGTGGAAAGGCAAGATTAGACGCAAAGTTAAGTGGTTTCGGTACCAACAACGAAGTTGGAGCAGCATTCCCCAACCCTGAAGGTGCAAATGTGGGAGAAAGGAGGGCTGGGTGAGTCATTGAAGAAAAGGAAAACGGTGAAAGCGCTCCAGTAGTTCCTTGTGCACCAGCATTGGTACCCAAAGTGGGTGAAGTAAAAATGGTCAGTTGCGATTGGGATTGAGGTGGGTGGAAGAATCTATTCTGGTTCACCTGGCTCAAGCCTGATTTTGTACTTGCTGAAGTATTCATAAATTGGTTGTTGAAGATGGTCGGCATAAAAGCTGAAGGAAAAGGAAAGTTTTGGGGGAATCCAGGAAAAGGAGAGGCACCAGGAACAAAGAAAGAAGGATTCATAAAGTGATTTTGAGTGCTAGTAGCACTGGCCAGCAGTGTTTTGCTCTGGTTACTCGAGGTGGAGATCGTCAGCGGTTTCTTGACAGACTGTGGTGATGGCTTTGGCGCTATGTCTAGATGTCCACTGCTTGAGCCACTAGTCTTGGGCATGATTTTGAGATCCTTCTTGGGCTCTTCAGGGGTTGTAGACAGAGCGATTTGTGTTGTGAGTGCTGCCTTGGATTGGGTGCTACCAGCACTGGTGGTGATTATTGTGGTACAAGTTGATGAAGTGACTGTGGTGGTTGTTGGCACTGACCTCCCGCTTACTACGCTGCTCGCGGCTTTGCTCACCGGCATGCTGCTCTGGGTGGTGGATGCCATCGAGCCCGAGGGGGTACTCGACAAGGCTCGACTCAGCGATCGACTTTGTGACAGGTGGTGCGGGATTCGGTAACTCCGAAGCCTCTGTCTCTCCTCTGCCGGATCACGCTTTTTGGTGGCATCCATCTTTCCCAGCTCGTCTTTGCCGCTTTCTTTGCCACTGCTACCCACTGACAATGGTGAAGAGATCGAGTTACAATCATCGGAGAGAACCATAGTGGAGAGGGGTGTATTTTGTTTGGATATCGAGTTGTCTGACGAGCAGATGCCAACTGACAAGGTTTGGTTAGCACTCGGCTCACTTTGACCCTCGCCCAACGCCGTGATTGAGCTTGTTGCACTCAGTTGCTCTTGTTGTTGTAGAATGGTGTCTACTGAAAAAGAACTGTGCGTAACATTTGAGGTCTCTTGAGACAATAACATTGCCGACTGGTGCTGTTCTCTGATGAATGGCGTAGAAATTTGTCCTGCATTTGCTTGATGCCTTTGTGAAGCATGTTTCGGCAAAGAGTTATCCGAGTCATCATCCGAAGATGATGAAGAATCACTAGAGGAAGAGGAGGACTGCCTCCGTCGGT
Source organism: Papilio phestus (assembly GCA_018231625.1). Lineage (NCBI taxonomy): Eukaryota > Metazoa > Arthropoda > Insecta > Lepidoptera > Papilionidae > Papilio > Papilio phestus. Next base: position 35,432 of record DVQH01000013.1, read on the forward strand.
GCTTTCGATGGTGCTGTCTCGACTTCACTTTACCCCTTTCCATTTCCGAGTCTGACGAATCTAGGCTTGAGGAATGTGGTGAAGATGAAGATAACATGCGATCACAGTTATTAGCCGTTTCGATCTGGCTCGCTTGTAAGCCAGAGATGAGAGAAGGATTGGTGATGCTGTTGCTACGCTCGTATTGCTGACTAGACTGGTTGTTGCCGCCACTCGAATCACTCCTGTATTTGGTTTTCTTCTTTGATTTTTTCTTGGCTTTCTTTTGCTTTGATTCGCCTGGCCGCCGATTGTACATATCATTGTGACATTGTAGATTTTGCGAGGCCGCTGCGGTAGCGACAGATGAGGCCAGGAGGTTAGAGATGGCAGCCGTCGATGACGAACCATGATGATAGTTGAGATTAGCCTGACACTGGCCAGTGGGCAAACTACACGAGAGAGACTCGACCACACTCAATTTGCGTGTCTCGATAATCACACTCTCGGTCTGTTGCACGTAGTGTCGATGCACTGTCGAGGGATAAGCACCGAAGCCAGGGCCTGCAGGATAGATGGTTTGCACCTCACCGTCGCGCTCGTGTCGATGCTCGCGTCTTCGTTCCTCTCTCTTTTTCTTCTTCTTCTTTCCACTAGTTGATTGCTGCATGTCGCACTGTGTTTCATTTTGAGACGTTGCCGACGAGACTACCGATGTGTTAAACATCTCGCACTGAGTTGCACTATTGTTGACACCCAAGATAAATGCATTGTCCGTGGCATAACTCTTGTTCTCGATGGGATTGTGTGGGTAGGGAGTGGTCACCGATGAGGATGAGCCAAGACTATTGCTGAAACTTGAGTGAGACTGCACGAGCAACTTGTTCGAGTGGTTAGAGGATCTTGATCCAGTTGACATTGCACTTTGGATGGCCACGGCGAAAAACACGTGGGAAAGCTAGAACAGCATTGTGGATGCTTCTTCTGATTGGGATGAGATCACATCTAAGCCAAACTGGTCATAGTTTAAATGCCACCGGTCAAATTCTATAAACCAAAATATATTCAGTTATATACAAAGGTGGTCAGTACAAGATAATGATAATTACTTAATGCTTATCCGGGTAGGGGCTTAAAGAAGACACATGGGGCCACACTGCCTCGGGCTCAACTAGTGCGCAACACTGTCACCCACAGTCATTCACAGTGTGTTGTTATTGTTATTGCTTGTCGGGCTCAATCGCAAACAATCGAGCACTAATCACTATTGAACGATTAGTAGGAGATACAATAGGTCAGCTGGTGTTATCACTACTGACCAAGATCAAACACAAATACCGGGGTAAGCCAACACTAGGGGCACAGTGTACAGCATATGAATGATAAATCGGTTAAATTTTACTACACGTGTAATACACGTTGACAATAAAATAATTTAAGTTGGATAAAAAAGTGCTTGCCCGGTGCGCAGCAGTGGGTTCTAGGTCAGCGCCGACGCTCACTGTACACAAGGACTCTTCACACCCTTGGTGTTCACCGGTGGCACTAGCTGAGTGTATTGGCGCGTGTCTTCTCGCACTGATAGCACAGCACGATGCAATTCTTCTATGGCGATAAGACCGAAGACCCTGTTACTTTTTCTCGCACTATGCCCGTGTGTAAATAACAATACTGCCTGTGACGGTGGAGTAGTTGGCGACGCGGGTATCGAGCACGGGGCAGTGTTGTGCCGAGTGGAGTGCTCTGTGCCAAGCATTGCCAGTGGAGTCGATTGGTGTTTGCTGCGGCGCGTACCACTCACGCTCTTCACACTGCCCTCCTCGCGCTGTTGTATTGCGCGCAATGGGTAGACTAACACTAGCGAGAAGATTCTCACAATTGTGTACACGCTGAGTTTAACCGCAACTGAAGAAGCTGTCAGAGACAAGGACAACTTGTCCAAGCTATGAACAGATCGCGACTGCGCCAAGCTATGTTGCTCTTGAGTCGAAATGAAAGATATTTTCGCCACATGTAGCATTCTAAAAATTATTCTAAGTTTATCTACACCAATAATAAGAACAGAAGCAAAAGAACCGTTTGCAAATAAAGCTTGTGAAAAATGCGCTTGCTCTGTATGTTGTGGTGTGAATGGTGGCGGCTTTGACTTTCATGATTTGTTGTGTCTAGGGTTAGATCTTAATGATTTTAAACTTTCCGAAATATTGCACCTTTGGGCTTGCCATGTCCCCGTTCTACTGTTTTCGGTAGCAATTATGCTTGGTATCCCAAAGGACAAAAAAAGATTTGACATAGAAATAAATAATTAAAAAACAAAAGAAATAAGATGATTAAAATAAAACAATAGCGACTAATTTGTGAATATGTAAATAAGGAGAATAAAAGTCGAATAAAAAGTGGAAATTAATGGGCAATCACCGCTTTCCATCAAAGTCTGTGAGATCATGCTCAATCTGCCGGTGCCAGATCTTCCTGGGAGCATTCTTCGCGCAACGCCATCACCTAGTCACACCAGAGCATCAAGTAGTGGTATCTGCATGATCTGCTGACTTCATACGACAGACATGCTCAAACCAACAGAATTGGTGGTGCACCTAACTCTATTTTGCAACAATTAGAACGAGAAATGTAGTTTACTATATTCTACACTAGACCTTTGACATATTGGTTTATTATTATTACATATATGGTCATATTGTAAGATAGTTATTACGCAATGCATACCACCTTAGATTTTGGCACTGTGGATAACCAACAACCTGGTCTTGCGCAGTTTCTCTTTGTTTTTAGTTAAAACAACGTGAGACTGTCCGTGTCTCTGACAGCTTCTTCAGTTGTGATTAAACTCACCGTGTACATAAGGCTCGAGAAACAAGCAGCAAAAGTATATGAATTTAATAGCCTAGTTTCATTTTTTTCTATGATCTGCTAAACTCAAGTATAATATAATATGTGTAATTATATTTTTATTTTTATAAGTATATTGTTAGAAAGCCGGTGGTGTTTGTAATTTTATTTCACCCATTGATCTAAAGAACTCAAAGGAAGCTAGTTTTCAAGCGTTTCACGAAATACATCCTCTGAGTTTTGAGTAGGTTCATCTTAAAAATTTGCCAACAAAATCTTTTAAAATCATGCGTATTGTTTTTAATAAAATCAATATCAAATTTCAACAAGTCTCAACACTTCATTTTGGAAGTATGTCTTGGCTGTTTGTCTCTCGCTAGAGTTGGGCTACCCAAAGCATTACATTTGTACATTTGTAATGCGTGCTCCACTGCAGTTGGTGCGCACGCACTCTCCATCACCACGCGATGCATCCCCACAACCCACCTCTACTTGGCGTGCTCATGGTCTCTTTCTCTCTCTCCCAAATGCCACTGTTGTGCCACTACCGCACCAGGGATGCGCTCCGAACTTCAACGTCGCATTTTGAACTTTGATTCAGACTATGAAAAATTGACTCAGTTCTAGTTCTAGTACTAGAAACAATAATTCAATTTAAGAAAACTTTTAATAAAATTAGGGAAAATTTTTTTAATTGCCTTTTTGGTTTATTTCCGTATATATAAACGGAAAACTTGTCACAAGCCAAAGAATCTCTAGTTTTACCAAAAAAATCTAAAATTATTCTATAGAGAATAAGTGTATCCTTATTGGTCCACAAAGACATGTTTAGAAAAAGGTGGTAAATTTTTTCATACCAATTTCTTGCTTGAGAAAAAATAACATACTTATTTAATTGTTTTTCATTGAATTTATTATAAATTATAACTCTATGAATTATAACTTATTAATGAGTCATAACTTATGACTCATAAGTCTTGTTGAGGTCGCATTACACAATGCCACTCCTGGTGACGCATACGACACCTCATCTGCTGAGGTCACAACACTTGCACGTGATCCCTGATTCTCGGATCAGAATCATTGACTTATATCAATAATAATTGACTCGTTTTATCACTACTTTAATAGAAAAATATGATTCTTAATAATTCAGAAAAATAAAAATTTAGAAATGACAAGAAATGCAACAAAATTGCAGATTGAGACAAGAATAAAGTAAAAATATGTACAGTAGAAAAGAACTAGAGCCACTGCTCCGACGAGTTGGCGGAAAGATCGAGAAGTCTCCAGGCTGCTTTGGAATCAAGCTCGTTTTGATCTCGACATAAAACCCACACATAATGCACACGGATTATCTTTTCCTGTGGATTCAAAGAGCACATGTAAGAAAAGTTCTCGAGATTAGTTAATGAAACCTACCGGATCACCTTCGACCACTTTGCCTTTGGCATCCCGAACTGCCATGATTTGTTGGGTTTGAAAGGTAATGATCAAAACGGGACCTTGTTCCATCATTTTGCCCATCTCAAGCTGCATTATTTAATAAGATAATAAAATTAGAATGATAATAAAACTTTAGCAACAACCTTACCTCAAGATTAGTCAAATCAATAACTTTAGAGTCAAATTTGTACCCCATAGTTTGGGCTTGTTTGATAGGAGTGGCCAAAACATTGTAAGCCTGCAAAGCAATGAGAGGAGAAGCAATGAATAATTAGTGATCAATGTATAATCCAAGTTGAAATCAACTTACCGCTTCGTAACACCAGTCTTTGAGTATCTCTAGCTCACCTCGAAGCATAGCCTCGAGTATATTAGGCACAATGTCCGTTTCACACTCTTTGATAAACTGTTGCTTGTCAAAGTTGGGATCGACCTTGCAAATCTCGGTCAACACTTCGGACAATTCGGTCTTGGAGAAAAGTCCGCCAAAAAGTTCGGTCATCTTGTCGGTCACTAAGCGAGAGGCGCGAACCAAAGGATTATCACTCTCATCAAATTTGGTCTTAAGGTCAAAGATCTTGTTCACGTATGGATTATTGTCCTTGAAGTTTTGCCAGCTATTAAACCATCTATACTCTTTATGAAGTTCCACTCCAGTTGCTTCCCTAGTGAAATAATTAGATTCGGGTAAAAATTTAGAAAACAAGTTACTCACTCGTTCGGTTGTATCGGTTTGGATGAGACAAACTCATCCGAATACTCCTTTCGTTTACGTAATTTTACCGGCGGCTTGTATAGCCGTGCCGTGGAAAGTGGAGTCTCACCGATTTCCTCTTTCACTGTTTTGACAGTCTGCAAGGTGAACCAAACTCTGAGAACATCACTAGTAAGGGTTAATACAATACCTTGGATACAGTTTGGAAAGCTTCACTTTTGGAGATTTGCTCTAACTGCTCTGCAGCCTTTTTGGCAGTGCGACCTAGCTCCTCGGCCGCTTCCTTGCCTTTGCGACCAATCTCAGTCTTTTGGGCTTCTTCGAGACCTTTGCTGATTTTCTGTTTAATCGTATCCAACTGATCTATTATTTGTTGCGAGCCCTTACTTGTCTCCGCCTCGATGTGTTCCTTTCAATCAAACAATATTTTTAATCTCTAAAATTTAATCAAACATATGATGAAACTTACAAACTTTTTCCTCGCTTTCTTCAAAGCATCTGACTCTTCAAGTTTCTGAGCTTCTTCACGAAACTTTTTTAAGTTTTCCTTCATCTCTTTATTCTTTTCGAACTCTTGTTTGATGTTCTCCAAGACTTGACCAAGAAAACCGCCTTTGTTCTGGGGAGCTGAACTGAATGTCCTTGGCTAAACACAGAAAAAACCTGGTTAAACCAATTTAAACTAGACGAGGTAACAAAATACTAACATGAAACACATTGTGGTTATGATGCAACTGTAAAATATCTGTTCCGTTAAGATCAAATGAGGATGTAGATGGTGCAACCAATGGCTTATCAGACTGGACAAACCAACTGATCCTTTGATTTAGAGATATTTTTTTACTGGCACGAAGTAAGGCATGCATGATGAGACGATCGGCGCCACCAAAAAATCACAATAATAAAATAAAATAAAAAGTTTACAATAGTCACTGTGGAATTGTTATTTATTTAAACAAAAAAATGATTGACAAGTATTGTCTATCAACATCGAAGAGTGGGATAACTTTTCCTAAAACAATTCATCTTGTCGTGGATGGTTGATCGAAAAGATTGATGCAAATCAGTGAGGATGAGGCAACACGCGGTGTGCACCTAACCAAAGACATTGAGAGAAGCCCTCTGCGCCGCGATCACATGCGCACCGGGACACCTTCACAGAAGACAGGACATCCTTCTAACACTCGTATGTTTCCTATTTCTAGTCTAGTTTAGTATTTTTGTCATTTCAATTACGCCCTTTCACATCTAAATCTAACAATAACCTACGGTCCTTGATGAATTCTAACAAACCAATCCGATATCCATTTGATTAAATATCTCAAACCATACTTAAATGCATATATTTATTGCAGCACACAACTGAGACAACAGATATAACACAATATAAAAATTCATATAAATAGAAATACAACGTTAAAAAAGATATACTTTAATACAAGTAAAGTCCCTCTAGGGATATGCACAAAAGAAATTAGTCCACTTTAATCAAAACTTAACAATTAAGAAAGAAAAACAAAAATATCACAAGTTAGACTTCCATTGGTTGATTGCCAGGTAGCGTAGAGCTTTGTAGCTGGCCAGCTGTCGAGCGGCTTGTTCATCACTGCCAATGCCGTAACTGAGGTAAGTCTTGTGCCAGAAGTGATGATCTGCCAACACCGAACTCCAACTCGAGTAAACACTGATGATGGCCACTGTAGGAAGCTCAGCTTCGCTGCTCAACAAACTACTCGGTAGAAACTGACATCGAAAAGAGAGCACTGGAGGTTGGAGGGGCTGTCGGAGGTCGTAGGTGAGGGTAGAGGCTATGGTGGCTAGAAGACATAGATGGTCCCAGAACTGAGTGCCATCGCACTTATTAAGCATCTCTTCTATAGACTGATGAATATGCTCGCTACACGTGTCGAACTGATCACTCGAGTCTAGAACCTGCTGTTGATGGTTGTAATACTCAAACAAACGTTCCTTTAGTTTTACCAGTAGTCCACTTGGATCGCGCATTTTGTGATTCTTCAAAAAAGAATGATAAATATCCTTAAGAATGTTCTCTAAAAAGTCAATGTTCTGGTGCAACTCGCGCAATTGGAACTCTGTGAGCTCAGGTAAGAATGGCTCGATAGGTGGCGAACTGTCTCCAAACAAGCTGACATCGAGACCCGAGTTGTTCTTGATCGACTGCTCCAGACTTTGTTCAAACTCAGACAGTTGCAAAACATCTTCGAAGGAAGCAAGAACGTGGTGCGAACTACCCATTAGCCTAAGCAGCATGTAAGCAGCAATTGTCCTTCCAATTCGCTTCGTCTTTCCGATTGTCTTGATCGTGAATTTAACCTCAAGCTTGGGTGACTCTTGATATATAACCAACACACATTTCACCAACTCTCCACCCTCCATCAAAGTGTACTGAAATTCGGGTTTACGAATAATCAAGTCAAAGCACACATCAAAGAGATGCGACAAACAATGCTTTTGCACCAACTGATTCTTCGATGGCTTGTTCTTTTTGTCTGGCGGACTTGAATCACTCGCAGATTGGTCCAGTGCCGAATCGATCGATGCTTGGTCTTCAAAGAGTTTAGCCTCAAACTGTCGTTCAATCTTATCTTTGAGTGCGTTGTAAGCGAGATGACGCAGAGTCCACAAACTAGCCATCTCCTTGGCACTCTCAGGTGATTCACCCATGCCAAAAGCTACAAAGCTATTCTTGATTAGACTCTGATTCATCATCCATTCGCCGAGATTGATAGTCATTAGTGCGATGATAGTTCTCTTGGGACTGTCCGAGTGGCAGATGTAAGTTCGAAAGTGAATCAGAGAGTCTGCTAATGCAGATGACTGGTTCAGAGCTAACACACTAGAGATCAATTGCAAATGGTCTTCGAACTTGTCCAAGTTCAACTTGGTCAACAAACTCATAATACGTTCATATTTCAGATATATAAATTCTTCCTTCTGACCAGAGTAAAACTTTAACAGCAGGGATCCAATTTTGTTGTTAATCTTGTTAACTGACATATCGGGATCTTTTAGTGCGTTTAAGTAAAATTCGCGCAATATGAAAAGTACTAGTGAATAGTTCTCTTCAAAAGCATCTTCATCTGGCTCAGATCCATCATCCTCGTTCACTACAAGCATTGATTCAGGAAAAAAATTCATATTTTGACCACGCTCAAGACAGAGAATTTTATCCCGCAACTCTTGCGAAAGGGTAGGATTCTTTTCCAGAGAAAACTTGAGTGAGTTGATAAACAAATGATCTGCAGTATCACTAAAAGGAGGATTGAATCCCATTTTGAGAAGATTAATAACAGTAGCCACTTGCTTGGCCAAACGTTGATTTACAGCAATGCCAAAGGTGCGAATCGAGCCGTGCATGCTGGCGGGCAGACTTTGGTCAAAAAAAGTGACACACTCAATGCAAAATATACTACTTGGTGTCAAGTTAGTCATCTTCTGGTACCGCTTAGCCAAATCGTGCATTTCAGGAATTTCAGTATAGTGAAACGATGGCTTGCGCAATGACATTTGACGGGATAGATTGTACAGCATGTTTACTGCACGACTAGAAATGCAGTCGAGCAGGACTGCTCTGGCCATATCTGCTTCAAGTTCTTCCTCAGTTTCCTCCTCCGACTTGCACGAGTTGACACCCGAATCACTCTCACGAGCTTCTACAAGCAAGTTCGAAGTGCACTCCTCAGCTTCATTCAAGTCTCCAGACAAGGCACGAGTGGCAATTTTGCTCTTGGCCTCTGGTTTAGGGCTTTCCATCAAGATCAACATTTTCTGTGCAGCTAGCCTTTTGGCGGACTTCTTGGTGCGATGTTCACCATCTGCTACAAGGTAGGGTTCACTACTGTTGAACGTGAACAGAGAGCACCGAACTACATGGGTAGGCATATGTGACTTGCCTAGCGTGTCCACCACCTCAAAAGTGACCTTGAGTCGTCGGCGAGCGGCAATTTCGTAAACCATTGAAATTTCACCTTTCAACTCATCTTTTCCAGGCTTTTCAGCTACCACAGACTGGGATTTCTCTTCCGACTCGCTTCGCGCGGCTATCTTTGGTTCATTTTTTATAAATTTCAAGGCTTCTTTGGCTGCTGCGTGCCTTGCCTCTTGCAAAGTGTGACCAGAGCCATAAAATTTCATCTCATCAAACTGAACACTTGCAAGATAGTTTGTTGACTTTTTACTTGGTCCTTTCTTCGTTTTGTACCGAGTATTGCACGGTTTGCTGAAATCTTGCGTTGTCGGATAATAAGTGGCATTAGCAATAGTTCCATCGTTGTAAGTTTCGTAGACGTAGTAAAATTGAGTGTTGGGGTCGGGTGGATAAACCATTTGATTGCAAACGTAGGAATGTGGATAATATGAACTTGGATATGGCTGAGGAATGTAGCAAACTGGACTGTAAACTATTGATTGAGCAGGTATTAACATATGAGATTCTAGTGGAGTGTAAGTAAAGTTGGTCACCATAACAGGGTTAGAAGGTACAAGTGGAACCATTTGTGGCTCATTGTTGGCATTGACTGGGGCTAACTCAGTTACTGTTACCGCTTCTTCTTGAGGCTCTTCAACGCTAAACTCATAGATAGGCTCAATACCTCGTTTCATAAGCAATGTATTGAGCTCGCTTGCAGGCGTCTGTACTGAATATTTTTGCTTTTGTGGAGCCACTTTGGTCGCCGATTTGTTACCTTGAAGAAATTTTAATTTGCTACTTTGCAATGCATTCAGTGCTGCGTTTCTTTGTGCGTTTTTGATGGAACTACCTTCGCCTGTATATTTCTCCGACTCGCCAATCTTGAGATAAACTGTAGAAGATAACGAAAAACTTTAGAAGCAAAACAAATCAAAGTAAATGGTTTACCAATAAATTTCTTAGCATGCTCAGGCCCAGAGACATCGGTAAGAACATATTCACTGCGAAGTTTGTATCGACGACATAGATCGTTGACAAGACAGATGGAAGTCTTCTCGCTGAGCTGATCCAGATTGAGCGAGTGGTTGAGCTGGCGAGCGGAATGTAGAGGGCGGCCCGGGTCGGGGCAGTGGGCACCGCCATGCTCGCCACTACTCATCTCGACTCACACCCCACCGACACCAAGACACAACACGACACCACCGGACACCAGTCAGGAGAACCTAGGTAGCATCGCGTCGATCGCTAGGGCCACCGATCACCTACGAGCACTACACACTGGAGAGCAACAGCACCAACTGCGAGCACACGCTCACTACCTCGCGAGTTCACTCTTCACTCCACTAGCCAGCTACCATCGATACTATCGATTTGAGATGTGATTTTGCTTTATTTTATTGGTATTCGATCAATTTGACAAGTATTATTCAATGCAAGAGTTGTTTTTATTTTATATTTGAATACAATAACAAGAACAAGTAACAGTTATAAGAATGTATACACAAAAATAGTTATTTTTTATTTGTAAAAAAAGTTAAATGATGATTTGATAGTGTCAATGAATGATGTACTTTAACAACCATGGCCAGTAGTTGAATGCACCGATCAAGCCTATTCGATGCTAGCCGTCACATGATAGTGCAGAGAGAGGATTCTTCTCGACCACGACTGTAATAGTTGGGCTGCGTGTTGTCTGATTCGTGGGACTGAAGTGAGACACTATCGATGGTGATGGATTCCTCCACGACCTCCTTGCTCTCTACACCCTGTAGCTGCTCCTGAGCGACTGCACTCGAGCTCACATTCTCGGAGCTTTCGGTCAACTCTGTCTCGGCCTCATTGTCCTGCAGCGAACCTGCAAAGTGGTCCTCTGCGAGGGCGGCTTGTGAGCCACTACTCTGAGCACCAGTACTATCAGGAGCATCATCCGTATCATCAGAGGCTTTATTCAGAGGCTTAAATGAGTCATTGCTAGCCTCTAGCGAGAGGTTGCTATCCTCGCTCAGCACCGTCGCGATCACTACGTTACCCGACTGACATTGCTCATTGCTACTGCTGATTGCTGGCACCGATCGCTTCATCTTGATCACGATTCCACCGCGCTTTGGTTGTGGCTTGCTCACCGATTCCGAGTTGTCACTAAAGTATTGTTCAGATAATTAGATCAAATCTTAAGTCAAAACTACAAGCAAGCTGTGGCTTAAGGCTTTTCGTAGCCCTATAGCCTAGCACGTGCCTAATGTAATGCACTATTTACCTGGGTGGTGGCGACTGGGTAACAGAATCGGTGAATTGTTGGTGCATGGATGTTGTACTGTTTGTGCACTCGTCGGTGCCCATCGGATCGTCCTGCGGCGCGAAAACTATTGGACCATTGCTCAACTCACCCTCCGCGACACTTTCTTCCATCTCTTCAAGTTTGATGGGAGCTGGAATGGGAATCTCGAATTCCTCAACCTTCACTTCAAATTCCTCTGCGATCTTTGTGGATGCGGATTCCTCTTCCTCAACTTTCAAGCCTACCATCGATGTCTCTAAACTCTCATCGTCAGCATTCTCCGTTTTGATCGTAACACTTTCCTCTTCCACGCTTTTTCTTCTCTCGTCATCCTCGACTTGAGGCGCATCCAAGCCAGGTATCACAAAACCTTTGTCGGTCTCACTCTGACTTAGAGTAGCTGAAACAAGTAAAGAGATGTTAAGAAATCACCACCACCAAAATTAACAGGTAAACATACAATTGTCATCTACACCAGAACTTTGAGTTTTGTCGTGTTGCTGGATAAAATAATCCTTAAGGCAGAGGGGGTGGAAGTATCGAATAGAATATAGGTCGTCGTAGCTCACGGCATTAATCAAACGCCATTCTTCTTCGTCCTCGAGCCATTTGAGATCAAATGCCTCCTGACACACAGCACACGTGTTGGCCACATCCGAGTCAGAAACGACGCTGCATGACTTCATTTCAGATGTCGAAGTATCACAGTTAATTGCCTCAAGAAATGCATCAAAGTCGCTGATGTACTGCTTAAAAGGGGTGAAGTCAAAGTTGAGTGAATTGGCCGTGGAGAGGCTAGAAGGACTGTTGGCAGCGAGCGAATCGAAGAAGCCCGCACTACTCTCCTCTTGAGCGTCATCGTTGACCTCCTTGTAAAGAACCCATAGATCGGAAGTGTAGCACCACGGACGGCGATGCGCTGCCGAACTAGTGCTCGAGCTTAAGTCTGGCTTGGTCTTCTCGCGTCGGTTCTGTCGAAAGTGCCAGTCGAGGTGTCGTGCGTAACGACTCTTCTTGCCATTCTCCTCCTTGAGAGCATCACCAGGAAAGCGCAGTGAGCAGTTGGTACATGGAACACCACTGTACAATTGATCTATGACAAATTTGTGATTCTTCTTTAGTGTGCTCACTTCCAAGGACAAGAACTTCTTTGGTCCATTTTCCTGCTCTTGTTGCTGTTGTTGTTGATGTTGCTTGTTACGTTTCCGGTCCCGGCGACTCTTCTTGTTATTGCCAAGCGTTCCCGATTGAACATTGGTATTACTCTGAGTCGAAGCTGTAGTAGTGTAGCTAGACACAGTCGTTGGAGTAAAAGAACTATTCTTATTAATGAGTCCTGCAGCCGTTAGCTTAGAGAGTAGCGAGCTGAGATCGGCTACAGGTGCGGAAGCACTTGACGAATCCTGAGACGGTGCAAGTAGTTGCTGAGAAGTGTGCGGAACCAAAGTGGGATTGTTTGCACTAGGAGCAACAGTGGATGGTGGAGGAAATGCATAGGACGCGTTCAGTTGCGGTGTTGATGGCGGCAGTGGAGCTATAGCACTAGCTTTGGCCTTGGCCTCGTTCACCAACCGAACCCACAGATCAAACCTTAAATCATCAGAAAACTTGAGGAATGGTCTGGAGTCGGAGAGTTGGTAAGAGTGGCACTGGCCATCGCAATCCATGAAAACGTTGATGGGTGGACCACCAAAGTTGGCCTGGTAAGGCACTCCATTGACGACAAACTCGCGAGTAGGCAGACCCAACATCATTCTCTGCGGAATTGCTAAACCGGACAGATAAAAAGTAACTGGAACTGGGTCGTTGAACTCAAGTCTAAACGATTGTTCATGTGGAAGACCTCTGTCGACCCAAACAGTAGTGGTCAGGCCTGAGAAAAAAACTTGCTTGGGCTCGAGCATTTTAGGGTCATAGTTAAGCAATTGATCAAAAGGAGTATCAGGATGCGCTTTTATCACCAATGCAGTAATGTTGTCTAAGAAATAAAGCCGAACTAGCTCCCGATTTATGTACAAAACTGTTGAACCATAAGGCTCAACCAAACCAGGAAAGAGTGGTGCTGGCATTGGACTTGGTGCTGGAGTCGAAAAGGGTGCACTAGTGGGTGGGTGAAAGACAGAACTAGATGGTGGTGGTGCCTGAGAAACTGGAGGTCCACTGCCCACTGTGGGTGGATTGAGTTGAGCCGGTGGTGGCGGCTCGGCGTGCGACGAAGGGTCGACAAACTCGCGCCGATAATCCCGATCCATCGATCCAAACGAAGTCGGAGATTCACTAGAAGAGTTAAAACCAAACAGCATTTCAGGTTGGGCAAACACGTTCGGTGCGGGAATTGAAGTCTGAATGGTAGAAGTAGGCAACAACAAAGACTTTGCTTGTGGTGGCTCGCTTGGGACAGACTTGGACTGGTTACTAGATAGTGATGGACTGCGCCGACGTGGCGGCGGAGATCGACGACTCTTGATTGAATTCACCAACGAAGACTGCTCATTGCGATACGAACGGGGAGGCTCCGGTTTGATGCGCTTGGTCACCGATACGTGATGATCGCGTCCTAGTGGAATCACATTATCCGGGGCTGCGGGAATAATGGGCTCTATCAATGCGGATTTCTTGGACTGCTTGGGCGGAGGCGAAATACTTCTCTCCGAGTCAGACTTTTTGCGTTTGGTCTCTCGTTTTTTCTTGAAGCTCTTGGGAGGAGAATCCAACGGCTCTGCCTTAATATCCGAGTCCATCAAGCCGAGTGATTTGGCTTTATCACCCAAATGCCCCTTCGTGTGCTTCTTGTTGCCTTTACCACTTGTATTCAAGCTGTTGCTACAGCTGGGCTTGGGTTTGTTCGCTTCCAAAGTACTTTTGGTGTTGCTGGCATTCGAATTTAGCTTTTCTGCTAAATGTTTAGCTGTCAACTGTTGACGCAACTCGATTTCAGCCTGAGACAGATTGGCATTGGACTTGATTAGCTTAATCAACTGTTCCGGGGGCTTCTGCTCGGCATTAGTCTTGGAGGGACCAGGAAGGCTCACAATTGACTTGATTTGCTTTTCTTGTCCGTTGGTATTGACAGTATTTGTTGACTTGGGTTTACTAGACACTGGCCAACCAGAATCCATCTTCGACACAGTTAGATCCAATTGGTAGAGCACATCAGGACTAAAAATTTCATTCCACGTCTGACGCAACTTATACATCATAATGCGAGTACGATCGTCCACTCGCTCAAAAGTATGACAAAAAAGTTTAATAATTCGTTTCTGAAACAGTTCCTTGTATAGTGAGGTGGGGATGTTTTTGCAAATCGAGTCTACCAAGTAGAGAGTGGGCAGTTTGGACTCGCCCTTCACCTGCAAGAGACGCTGCTCGATGCACTCCACTATCTCCAGCGCTTTGGTCTCCTTCGCCTCGTCTGCCAACATGGTGAGCATCAAGATGAGTGGTTTGGAGTTCATCACCAGATCAGACAACGATTGTCGGTAGTCTGCCACAGGATCTGACTCTTCCATGATGATTTCTTCTTCTAGCCGATGTTCGGCCGGGCTTGTCATCATCATCATCGCCGAGGTTGGATGGATCGTTCCAGTGAATGTAGTGATGGCGAGCCACTTCAGCACGCTCACCACTCACACCAACAGCGATCTCGCCACACGTACCAAGGGCCTGCTTCAAACAAATCGAGTTAATTCAATCCAATAATAAAATTGCCTCACCTAAAGTGGCCGAAAAGAAGCCTTTATCCAAAATACTCAGGATATGGAGGAAAATTTTTAATTTGCAACCGCAATTTTTTAAATCATTTATTTATTTCCAAAGTCAAGGTTATGTAAATCAATGAATACCCTGCCTGAGAAGACGAATTCGTAATAGGAATGGCGAAAGGATTTGTGTCAATCTGGAATAGGAAGACCTATTGAGTTGCAACCACAGACACAAGGGCAGCTGATCAGGTCGATCGTTGCTTGTTGTCGACGACCACCAATCAGAGGTATGAAAGGTAGTGGTGTTATGATAGTGGTGACGAGCGCGAGCAGACACGTTGCAGCTAGTAGTGGTATCGCCGTTTGTTTGGCCTATGTCGCCTGTGCCACCAGCATCGATTTTTTTACTGGAGTGCAATGAGTTTTGTCCTTCACTGTGACATAAGTGGTTGAACGTAAAACAAATGAAAACAAACAGTATAAATAATATCTAAATATATCATAGAAAATAATACAAAAAAGAAAATAACCAATTAGTCATCTGTGGTTAGAATAAACACACTCTAAACACGCTTACCAATACGAATGAGTTACAAATGAGAACCAAAGTCTTCAACAGAGTTGAATGTGAGGTGGCCAAAATTTGTGGAACAATAAACTTCGTGACACTGTGTGTGTGTGGTGATCGGTCGGTTGGAAAGAGTGCACTGAAAAAATGAGGTTATCGACGAGTCAGTAGTGAGCAGAAGAGAGTTGAAGGAGAGGGAGAGAACGTTGCGCAGTGAACAAGGACACCAAGGACGACAGTGACTTGGCGTGACACCTCTCTTCACTTTTCTTGGCCAGTGGTCAAAGGGTCCCAGCTGGCAATAAGCAATAAGATAGGGGACCAAAGGCGCACTCCGCCCTGTTGTGGCCAAGCACCGAACCACAATGCACCGTGATTCTCGCAACGCACTGCAACTGCACAGTGCACCCGCTAGCGAGCACACCTCACTCTTCACAGACAACAGTACATCTCTACCAGTGGCTCATTCACAGAGAGGGGCAGTGGTTGCTTCTGCTCATGAACAGATGGCGCCACTTCTTGTCACGTGTTTGAGAGAGAGAGAGAGAGAGAGAAAAAAGTGAAGTGAAATGATGGCGCACGTCGTTCTCTGTGCTCGTCCCTTGGGTAGCTTGCCAGGCAGGCTGAGCCAGCGTTTGGGGTCGAACGATGTCATGTGAGAGCGTCATATAACATAAATCGCACTGCAGGAGGCGAGGGTACTGGTTCGGTCAGGTGTGGGCAAATCTGATAAAGGAGTGCCTTGCCGACCACGATGCCACTCGACGCTCCACTTACTTCAACTTGTACAAGGGAACAAGTAAAACTTTAAACCTGTAGTTTATATATTAAACAAACAAACAAACCAAGTAATTTATTAAAGTTATAAATGTTGAAATATAATAAAAAGGCTTGTTCAACTACTTTCATGTAGGACGTGGTCTGATTGCAGTGCTGTATACAATCTCTTATATTTGGTCTAGAACTGTTGATTGATGATTTGCGCGCACTTATCGAAGCAAACATAAACATGCTGAGCTTCTGTATCAAAGAAAAGAATTTTAAAAGTGATAAAGCGAAAAAATATTGAAGGATCGAGTCATGTGGTGTAGTCGAACGGTGAGTGGTCGAGGCGAATTAGTGCCAAGTCACTGGAGTGCAAGCGTATGTGAGATAGTGAGCGGTCAGGCGACTTGTGTCTGCCCTCGCTTCCCGATATGGATCGAGTGGTGCACACTGGTCAACATCACACATGGCTCACATCAGAGCAAAAGAACGGTACTAGCTGGAGAAGCCAACACTGGTAGTTATATATCACCTAGAGTGCATCAAGTCAATTATCAGTTCTAATTGCAACAATTCTTCTTTGTTCCCTCGTAGATCAGCCTAGGGTACAAGTGTTGGTTTCGCCTCCACGTTGCTCTTGGCTTTGAATCACTCGGAGCCTTCTTTGCGCTGTTTACCAGTCTTGAGGGGTAAGAATAATTGAATCTCACCCGCTGTGGTCGATGGAGAAGCAAGTAAATTATAATTTAGCCTGACCATCGAGTGCGCTCCTCTCCAAACTACGATTCTTGGCAAGAGGAAACGAGTACGACCGGCTCGATCACTTCTGACCAGTGAGGCAGAGGTTTGAGCCTAGGCGTGTCCTCTCCTCGCTGCCCTGTCGGTCTGCTGCCCTGGTCCCCGCCAGAGCGAGCGAGCCAGTAAAGTCAGTCAAGAGCACACCGAGCAGGGTCATTATCTAGCAGGCCTGACAGGCTTCAATTTGATGGCTGAACAATAGCATTGAAGCCGCCGCCGCGACACCACTAGCACGAGGCGGCCAGTGACGCGGTTTGGTTTTATCTGGCACCGCTCCAACTAGGGCCGGTCCCCCACCAACTCCCGACCGAGTGAACTGGGCAAACCTAGAAATAATGCAAAGTACCGTCATTTTCAAGCAAACAAGATATCGCAAGTTTTGCGGTCTAAGTCCAAGGACTCAATCTTAGGTTACTCGTTTCTCCCAGCCATTTCATGTTGATAGATCGGTACCCTTTTGTCACATTATTACAGTTTATTGCTCTTCTCCCAATAAACCGACATACAATGAAAGAGGAGATACACATATCACGTGAGCAGTAAAAACAGAATTAGGGTATAATGCTGATCACAGTTCTGTTTGCTGTACATTTTGTACAGTGAAAATAAATAGGTGAGATAGTTAACTTTTTTATGATTACATGTGATATTTGCATTTGTATATTCTAAAGCAAGTATGAATAGTATTGTATAAAATACACCTGAGATACGCATGTTGCATTTTGGCTTGAAAATTGTAAACCTACAATCGAACTTGGCATGTTGACAGTAGTGCCATTGACCAAGTGAGCAAACTGACCCGACAGATTGACGTACGCGAGTAGGTCTAGCACGAGTCTGTGATCCTTCCGTAGAACGGTGCTCTGACAAACGTGCAAAGTAGGTAGTGAATTTTATATTCAAAATCTGCGGCATGCTTCTGGTTAGTGTTGGGCTGCCCACCGTGGACCGACACGCGGCACCGAGTCGACCGATCGAGACAACACAAACCGACCGGCATGGCTGGTTTGACTAGCGAGTGCGGTGAATGGAGAGCACGCCAGACCCAAACTCGGCCAAAGTCTAAACTACAACAGCGAACAAGCGACGAACGCGCGACCCAAACAGTCGTTAATCATTGCGCACGAGACAGACTAGCCAAGTTGGCTAAGCCAATCACAAATCGAGCAATTCCACGAAACTAGCTCACTAGTGGCACGGACAATTAGCTACCAATCGAGTGGCTGGGACCCACTGAGTACACTCTCTACAAACATTACATTACTCCACATGGCATCCTGCCCAGCTGACAAATGATAAGCTTGCAAGTCCGAAACGGACCTGTGTCGAAGGTTAGAATGCCGGGAAAATTCCCAATGTTTGTGGTCATGTAGTACAGATTCTATCACTGAACGGTTCGACCACTCTAATGTTACTGTTGCTCATTCCATTCTGGCAGATCTCGACATGCGATCGCACCCACCAAACCTGTCATGAACACCCAGGCACTGATATTATACACAATCGAGCATACACGTTGCCTCTGTGTCCACATGTAACAGTAAGTCACATTGATAGATCATCTGTACGTCGCTGCTTGAATTGAGTGTTTCCCTCCCCCTTCTGGACCGCGAGTGAACGACACAGGTGGTCTTAATTGCCGCATCTAGTTCCGAGATCCATGCACAACAAGAGTAGCGTACAAGAGCATTTTATCGCACCACCGAGCGAGTGACTATTTTATGAGCAGAAAATCAGGAGCGGATTGTGATCGTAAAATGGTAAGCCTAAGACGCACGAAAGTGATGCACTATACACACAACGCCATGAAATCCCTGCTTGTCACCTCTGGCCTCAATCCGATCATAGTGACTGGTCGTCACATCAATTATTTATCACACACACTCACTTGGCCCACACACACACACACACACACACACACACGCACACAGCCTTGGTGTACACAATGAATTTAATCAATCTAATTGCGCGATGCTTACCGCATTTGCGAATAGTTGTCCATTGTAGTTTTGTCACATGTAAATCTAAAATTAATTAGAACGCAAACTAGTGGGCTATTACAGGTGAGTCGAGAGGGTACTGGGCAAGGTAATGCAAGAAGCGTGGGTTGGAGAAGCGCGAGAGTGAGGAGGAGTGAGCCAATCGAATCAAAGTGTGAAGTGGCGTGAGCCCGGACTGTTGCCCGAAACCGTCATCAATCATGAAAGGAGGTTTGCAGTGCCAACAGTGCTATGTCTGATTTATTTGTAGGGTCGTCAACGATGTATAAAATAATAATGAAACCAATTAGTTCGAATAGCCACTGATAATTCAATCGATCGCGGGTGTTTGTCTTAATTTGCCGCTCAGAACGAGCAGATCGATGTCCGGTTGCCCCAGGCACCAGAATGAGTCCGTGAACTTTGTCCTCACGTTACGCACCATGTGTCAATATTGATACAAATCGAACCAATGCGGTTGCCAATAGTTCAATGGATATATGATGAAACCAATTCCAAGTTTAATTTATTGTATATTTATTGCTTAGAGAAAATGACCGCGACTATGACTCAAGATTTTAATGAAACGGTAATGTTTTTCCAAAAAAGTCACAAATTTTTTTGAGTGCTAGATTCCCTGTGCAACACTACTTTCAGTGATAGCTCACTTGAGGTGGTCTAGTGTCTGTATCAATTAAAGCAGCAGGTCGCAAAATAAATTGCATGTGACATGAAGAATTGCACTAGCTAGGCACTAATGGAGTAGCGAGTGTCCACGCGACTGCACAGGTCTCCACTGTCGTTTCAATGCTTTCTACTTAGACCCCCCATTCCTCACTCGTGGCTACTTTGAGTCGGATTAAGCACTAATGGAAAAGAAAGGCATGAAGCTAGAACTAAAAATTAGTCAAAAAATCATACAAGTCTCTAGAAAAAGACAAGACAAGGGTAAAACAAACAAACAAACTACACTAACTTGTTGGCAGTACAATTCCCTTGTCACTACTACTCAAGGTCAGAATAAGATTCGATCAGAGGGACCAAATAATATAATAATATTGTTGATTGAACGAAATGTGAGCCTTTGCAGAGTTGATCAAGTTATTGGGTCTCAAGTTGCAAATTAGGTTCACTTGGAGAGAAATAGTAAATTCTTCACTAGTAAGCCAGGGAAAAACTTGTGCATCAATTCAAATACCATTTGATTACATTTTGTAAAGAGATTATGTTGGTAAAAAACTGTAACGGTTGTTCATGGATCAGAAAGGATCTATCAACCACTGATCCTCCAGCTCAGCTCAAGTCAATCTCGCTGACAAAGTCAACTTGCCCGAGCGTAATCTGAATGAAACACATGAGCCCGAGCCGAAAGAATCGAGCCCGTCGGAGGTCTAGCCTTAATTGGAATTTGATTTTAGCAAGCGGAATCCGTGTTGCGCTGAGCCAATGGCCCGCAATCTGGTTCATTTCCCACTTGAGTTCATTAGTCGCAGTTCCGGCGTGCTTGCGATATTATACAGCTCGCGATCACGTGGAGCCGGCGAATTCACCAGTTGGTGGCTCCAGTGGCACGTGCTACGCCGAGCACGCCGGTGGAACCATCAAAAAGGTGCCATCGGAGTGGGCCGTTCCTTGGCATGGATAGTCAACGTGAATAGTGTAACACTTCTAACCGTTCCTAGTGGCAGCTTATCGGGGTGCATTTGGCTGTGGCCAATTAAGATGAGAGCTAGCGCGCCACTAAGCAGAAAACAGCAGCTGCCACAGTGAGGAGAGTGACGCGCACCGAGTGTCAGCGTGATAGGAACGGCTCTGTGTGGTGGGGCGGCAGAGCGCGCAGAAGGCGGGGCCAGAGTAGCGGTGTCGAGTAGCTTCATTGTTGTGCGAGCGAGATTGTCTGGGTCAGTGGCGGAGGGAGAGTCCACTGGCGGTACCGACACTCTAATCAATGAGACCCGTGGGTAAGTCTCTCGTGAGCATCTCTGGATAAGCCAACACTAGAGGCACATGAACACTTCCCGCGCTCAAATGGGCAGCACTTAGAGATGCCCACAAAGATTGGATGCAAATACTTCGTGTGAGTTATATACCATCACAACCCTGATTGGCACAGTATACGAAGAAAAATTTCAAACCCTGGGTAAACACTAGTAGGCTGTTACTAATGAAGCTGTGATAATAATTAAAATAAAAAATGATGCACGTATATAAACTGGCTAACATAAGCGTGTTAGACCATTGGCCATTTGTTGCGAGCAAGCGATAGATCAAGCACAACGATGGCATCGAGTTGAATAGCGTGCCTGGTGACCGCCACTGGGCGAGCACTTGGCCATTGCCACCACCAGCCAACTTGGCTCCGAGCCGGTGTGAAAGGTTACCACGCATGCGGCATGGCAGACAGAGCAGACAACTCGTCGAGCGCGACCGAGTGGCGCGGCGTTTGAGTGGTGGCATAGACCAACACTAGCGCCGCGCCACTCAGCGCTTACACTTCGACTGAGGCTCGAAGAAGGCGGTGTCTAAACAAGCGCACAACGATCGTACTTGGTACTGTGTTACAATTAGCGAAGCAATTGAATACTGAGTTTGTATTTGCGTTCAAATTTCAGAGACTGAATTTGAACTGACTTCGGACTCGGGTCTAACTGACGTCATCCATTACCGATACCGCAAATATTTTTTTGTATTCGAGGCTGTGTGTTGTAATAATTAGCGAGGCAAATGAATTGATTCAGTCTCTGAGTTTGTTTCGGTACCACCTCTTTCGAGTCTCAGTCAAAGTCTAAGCGTACTGCCTGCCTTTCAGAGAAATGTACCTTGGGTCAAAACTAACTAGTGTTGGGCTTATTTGCAGTCAGTTGAGAAAGCACGCAGGGAGGCATTGAATTACAGGATCTCTCACAGTTGGCCAGGGCTGTCGGCTTATTTTGGGAGTGTGCACAGGATAGTGTGCCACTCAGCGCCAGCCTGTGCACGAGCAGGATGCCAGCCACTCTATTGTTGTGCGTTGTGCAGGCGTCGAGCTGCGTTACGCGAGCAGGTTTGAGAGCAGTGGCAATGCGCTATGCAGCGTTACGCTGCGACTGCGCAGCGAGCATGCGTAACTCAATCTGAAAGCTGATTGGCTGCGGTATCTGTCCAATTGGTGAACTCCGAAAGCCGATGGGATCGTAAATGGGAGAGGAGAGAGGGAAGTGGAAGACCGCCCTCCCTGCCCGCCGCCCGTCGATCGGTGGCCCGCATCGGTGGACTCGACAGTGCTCGTCACGCAGCTGCGTCAGTGGTAGCGCTGTCGCCAGTGTAGCTCGTGTGTTGACTCGTGCCATCCTCGCACTTCCACTACCATCACATACATACTCATCTCTACCACTGTCGTTCGATTTCCACCATTTTGCTGTCCACGCATTCATCTCGTCATTTTTTCCTTCCAGAATAGGTGAGTAAACTGAGTGCCTTGCATGTTACCTATTGGTCATCTTTATCACACGTGAGCTCTCCCGTTATGTAGTATTGCAAACAACTTGTTGTGAAGCGCCCGACAGAAACACAAAACATGCTGTAGCTGTTGCGTTTGTTAGACGCAAATTACACACCAAACTAATGCTAACCACGGTATAGTGAGTTTGACGGGCTTGGGTCCCAAGAAAATAAGAATATACAAGTTCCGGTGCGAGAGGGCGCCTCGGGAGGGGAGGTCACCGCGCTCGCCCCTCGCGCGCACACAACTCGACTCGTTCGTGCAAACTAGCCGAGCGCTGAGGGGCTGTGAGCAGTGGCATGCGCCTGCGCCACTCCACTTCACCTCTCTCTCTCTCTGCTAGCTGCAGTGTAAACAGACAACGCTGCATGGAGACCACTGTGGCGAGAGCGGAGCGGTGTGCTGCTTCATTCCCTACTTGAGCGCACATCGATCGATCTCTAAGACACAAGTTACTCATCACTGCACCCTTACTAACCCTCACCACTAGTCCCACCGGTACTAGTCTCTCTAGACTACACATTCCAACTTGGCACAGGGATTTGTCACATTTGAAAGCCACTCTCCCGGAGCTTCTATTACTACTCACAGATGCACTTTTCACCAAAAGACACGCGCACGATTCTTGATCACTGACTCGCATCATTTTCAATGCTCTTTTCCTCAGTCAAATATTCACCAAACATTCCACTACCAGAGGGGCAGGGTAAGAGTGGGGAGGCCACAACATTAGACAGTGAAGGTCTCGCTATTGCCGTCTCAACTAGGCTGAAAGCAAACTGAGGAGAGACGCCCTCTGGTGGC
This sequence comes from Papilio phestus, assembly GCA_018231625.1. Lineage (NCBI taxonomy): Eukaryota > Metazoa > Arthropoda > Insecta > Lepidoptera > Papilionidae > Papilio > Papilio phestus. Next base: position 58,724 of record DVQH01000013.1, read on the forward strand.
AGGACCCATTATCTAGAATCTTACTACTGATGAAAGAGCATGAAAGTAATGGAGGCGTCGCCACAGGCGCCAACCACCATCCTCTTGTGGGTCTCCCTCGACGCGCCCTAGCCAAACTAGCACTGCTTTATGGCTGCCTGCTTGCCCTCGTCGCGCCACATTCCCTCATCATTTCCTTTTATCTGACGCTTTTCTGTCACATCGCGGCTGGCAGTAAGAGAGCGAGAGAGACCAAGAGGGAGCTCTCACCTCTTACCGACTGTTGGTACTATAATGCTCAATGACCATCAAAGCTCATAATAATGATTATCTAACCGAGCAACGATGAACATAGACACGGTAGAGTGTGTTGCTGTGATGGCCACTCAAGTCGAGGCATCCTTACTCAATTGCCGCTGTAAATCAGAGGAGGCAGTCGGGAGGGCAACAGTCACAGGTTGTCTGGGAGTGAGACAAGCTCGTCAGTCAAGCTGGAGCCCTCGCACCGATGGCAAACGTACTTGGCGCGCTCTGCATGCTACTTTTTTGTTCATGGTTCACTTGCACTGTCACACTCTCGACTGATCTATGTTTACTTCTTTTGCAGTTATTACAGTGTGAGACACATTAAACCTAGTGAGAATCCCTAGCTGTGGAGATCCTTCCTGTGGTGCTGGGTTAAACAATCGTAGTGGCCCATTGCACAGTAGTGGGCACAGTAGCGTCATCTCGCCACAAGGCTTCTAATGATCCACGCTTTTCGTTTCTCTCTTTCCACGGATAACCTTATATTTATATTACTATCTGCATTCGATGGACTTCCGTACTCGCAATGCCTTCTGAATCGATGTCCTCTACAAACAATACGTTGCCGGCTTCTTCAGTGCAATCTTACCACGGAACACCAGCTTCTGGAGCTGTAACCAACAACGGCATTGTGACCAGCGTTTCAGGTTCACAATCGCTCACTTCCAAGTCAAGCCGCAAGCCATCCGAATCTCGAGTAATTGCGCCAGCTAACGGACAAAACACCTGTCAAGTTAGCGCGGCGACATTCTTGTCGGTGGCTCCTCAGCAAGCTTACTATTCACATCCAGGAAGCAACCCAGGTCTCACCGTGGCGTCCGTTCAGCAGCAATTGCAACCTGGCAGTGTGGTGTTCACCTCGCCCACCATGGCGATGGCACTCACTGGGACAAACCAACAGCAAACCGGTCCTGGTTCAGCCACACAAATGGCACAACAGCAGCCTCTGGTTGTAGGTCAAGCAATGGGACAATTGCAAGGCTTCAATCCAAACAACGGCCAGCCACAAATGATCCAGACACAGCAAATGGGTATGATTCCTCAGGTGCAGGTCATTGGCGGCAATGGACAGTACTTTCAGCCATTCTACACTAATGTCAACGGCCAACCAGTGGGTCAACCAATGCTGTTAGCCAACAATCTCACCATGATTCCAGCCCAAAATCCGGGTCAACCAGGCCTGGCCATTCAAATTCCAAACGGTACAAATGGGACAATGATCAACCAACTTGGACAGCAAACGCCCACCACCCCTGTCAAAAACAACCAACCTCAACAAATTCTCAAAATTTCACCTCAACAGCAAACTACTAATAAAAACAATGGACAACAAGGAAATCGACAATCCCAAGCTCAGCAATCCAACCTCCTTCAACCAACCGCTTTCCAGCAAGGCCCTAGTGGGAATCAAACTTTTGTGATCAGCCCTTACAATGGACAGGCCAACACTCAGAATGGTATTCTACCAAACACCCCCACCAATCAACGTAAGACTTCGGTGAGTGTCAAAATGCCAGATGCTTAGTATGATAGGTAGAAAAATGTGTACTTACCCAAACAGTAGGGTAAGTGGTGTACCAGTTTGATAGGCGCGCGCAGCTACCTCACCAACACCAAAACATGACAATGCGAAGCTAGTTGTGAGCGACCCAAGTAACAGCCAGTGTTATGTGAGCAGTACTCGCACTGGCTCGGCTCACCAACAGGCGACGAGTGGCTGGCTCACTGCTTGGTACTGTTTACTTCCCAATGCACTTTGACTCACCCAACACCACAGGACCGTGCTGACTGGACGTGTCTTTTTGCCTGGCTCGTCTCGGGCTAAAACCACACCAATTGATTGCAACTTCTCACGCGACACACTTGTGCAAACTTATCAACCATGATGATAAGTAGTAACGCACCTATTATACGGTGGAATCGAGACAAAGATGCTTTTAGATTTATTTATTCGGCATTTTAAAACTTCAATAGTCAAAGTGAGCGAAAGATGTAGCGAAATAAAATAAAATTCTAGTTAAAATAATATATGTTTGGGCTCAATATATAGTTTAGTTGTTTTGGTTCAAGCTGCATTTGGTTATTTGAAATAGATAAAAGTTGGGTTTACAAGTGAGTTGAGTCCGCTCAACACTACAATTGCATGAATTGTGCGTAGTGGTGTTTGTTTCTTTCGGTTTGTTAATCGATTGTTTTCTTCGTTTGTTTTCTCCGCTTGGGCCAATGTAGGGGTCCGGACGAACTAGCAGTAGTGGAAATAAGGTTTGTGATTATCACCTATATTTTTTTGTTTATTTTTGCATGTTATATTTTTTCTTCATGCCTGTTCAGTGACTTTTGCATGCTATTGTTCTACTTTGTTTGTTGCATCTTTAAATTGTAGTTTCCAATTGCATCTTTCACTTTATTATTTTTTAACATACTTTCTATTTTTTCACTAATATGTGCTAAACTTTTTGTAGGCTTCAGGCATGATTCAAAAGATTCAACCTGCTACGAATAATTTGACGACAACGCCTCTTCTGGCACCAGCCCAATTCAAGACTACTACGGCACAGTTTGCAACGCCAACCAACCAGAACTCGCCAGCTAATAGCCAGACTATCATGGTGCATGGGCAAAATATTCAGCCTGGCAATGGTGGTATTCAGCTTGGTGGACAGATTATTCCGCAAGTTGCTTCGTTTCAAACTCAGTTCCAGTCACCTGGAATCACCTGGGCTGGTCAACAACAGTTGGTGGCAGCTGGTCCAGGACAGTTCTATATACGCGCTCCTGGCGGTAACGACCAGCACATGATCATTCAGACATCAAACAACCAGTTCCAAACGGTTCAGATGCAGATGGGTGCCCAGCAACCTGGTCAAGCTACTGGCGCAATGCAGATGCAACAAGGTGGACAGCAGATTGTGGCCACCTCGATCAACCAACAACTTCCGATCTCAATTCAAGCTAACCAAGGTGTCAGTATGGCTTCAACGCAAATGATGGCTCCACAGCCAATAGGGTCGAATCTAATGAGCGTTGCGTCAACCACTGTTACATCAGCCACTATCACCACTGTTACCAACGCGGTCAACACATCCACACCTACTACCAGTTCCAATGTCAAGCAACGATTGATTCGTCCAGCGAATCCAACCACCACATCTACTCCAACATCCTCCAACTCGACCTCGACAACTACGTCGGCTAAAAAGCCAACTGAACAGAATCGTGTCTCTACTAACGGCACGGCTAAATTGGCACCCAAATCGGTGACTGTGTCCAATACATTGGCACGAAGTTCGCCATCTCTTAGCACTCAAGCCAAGTTACCATTGCCAGTTTTGCCCAAGTTAACTGATAGTAGCACTCTTGTATCATCTACTGTAAGCACAACGATGACAACTAGCACATCAGCAACATCGACTGTTGGCACAAAGACCACATTGGCTCTTCGAGTAAGCACCACCTCAATCAATTCGAATATCTCAGCTACGAGTGCTACTAGTAGTGGTACGAACACTTTGACTAGCCAGCATTCAGTGAACGGTACTTCTCTAGTCACTACGAATACCACCACCACCACCACTCCTAAAAGCACACCTTCTCCGATGACACTTAACAAAAATGTTAACCGTAAATCTCAACCTGAAAAGCGTGATTCTAGCATTGCTACTGATTCCAAAGGCCTTAGCATGAGTTTACCTTTGCCTCAAAACAAGGTAAAGCTAAATGGTCTTCGTCCTCAAGGCAAAAACATGCCAAGCCTCTCTACTCCGCCTCTAGGGGCTCCACTTCCAGCCAACACACAAATGATTAACGGTGTTCCGTGTCAAATTCCCACCAAGAATTCTGTGACTAATAACGGTTTAACCGGAAGTAAGCCTCAAACGCCAAGTACGACGAAGCCACAACCTGCATCGACTACTACTACCAAGAAGAAGAACTCTAACAAAGTGCTTACTCACTGTATCGATGGTTATGTTTTCCAAGAGAGCACATTTCCTTTCCCAGTTGGTGGATATGAAAAATCAGAACAGAGTGATTTGAATGGATCCGGTGTTTCCAACGAGAAAGTCGAGGAAGCCAGTTCTCAAGTGACCAGCAGTGCTGAGGAAAGCAAGGAAAACAAGTCTGTGGTAAAAGGAGTGGTGGAGCAGATTAAACAGCCTGAGGCTCGCAAAAATCTCTGTCTCCAGTGTAACAAACGTGAACGGATGCAAACTGTGAGGAAGAGGCTCAAGCGATTCTGCAGTCAGTCTTGTTGCGACGAATACTGGGCTTTGAAACAAAAGCTGCAAAATGCTTCAAATAGTCAAAACGGCAACACGCCTAGTATAAACGGAGGCAGTGCCACTAAGCGTCCTCTTGCAGCACAGACACAGACGGCTCATTTTCAAGATTCGAAACGGCCTAAAACAGAAACGGTGAGCAGGTTTCTATTATTGAAACACACTTTGCTAATAATACTACTTTTTCCTTAGACCAATGGAATTTCTATGGGCACGTCAACTGGTGGTGATAGTATCAATGATGACGACATGGACGAGTCAATAGAACCCGAATTGTCTCAAGTGTGGTTGCCATATGAAGGCAAAAAGTCCCCGGATGAGTGGACGGTATGTTTGCATCATATCATTGCTCTTACGTATTTTAATGCTTCTTTTTCAGGTGTCTGACGTTAAAGAATTTATTCAACGCATGTTTCCCAACATGACGGAGATATCTAATGAGTTTGAATCACAGGACATTGATGGTCGAGCTTTGATGCTCATAAAAGAAGATCACATTATTGATATACTCAATATAAAGCTCGGGCCGGCCCTCAAATTAGGTAGCAAACTCAAATTACTGAAGAAAAAGTATAAGATTAAATAGCTACAGTCTGTTAAATGATAGCCAAATAGCTATACTTGTTATTTATTGTTCTTACTCATATCCTTGCTTATTCTTTACATGTATTGACACTTTTTGTTAAGAATAGTTATTACTTTTTCCTTAACTCGCTTGATTGTTGACCTTGTATAAAAAAAATATTTTATATATTATTTCTTTTGACTTCATTCATTAAAATGTAAAGTTTATATAAATAGCAAAAATAAATAGCGCCAACTGTACAAAGATGATGAAGTATGATTGATAAGTTAGTTGCGATAGAAGATGGTGAACGGACACTCTTGGTAACGCTCTTCACAGCCGTCTCTCTGGCCCCTGGCTCTACTTTGATGACCATGCTGCTCTGCTTCGAGATAGTCGCTTAGAAGACCTTCCACATCGTTGGCTCGTGATACTCTACACCGCAAACAGTACAGCCAGTTAGAATGACAATTGGAGTAAGTTTGACCAAAACTGTCTACCTGAGTAAGTGCTCCAAGACTTCGTGCAAAGGTGACTCGATGAGAAAGTCCATCTCGACCAGTTCGCAGATGGCACGGCAAAGACAAGCTTGTCCGTCGAGACCGTACCGATCCAGAATGGTAGCCAACACGTTCAAGAGGTCGGCTCGATGCTGAGCTGAAGCTGCCGCCAAACTCCGTTTGTGCCGACCATAGTGTTGACTCAGCTGCTCGGTGAGGGCACGCCTCCTTTGCTGATTGTAGTAACTTGCTCGGTTGGAAGGACCTTTCCTCGTTCTACCTATTGCTTGACCATACATCTGTTTGCTTTTGGATTTCTTTTTCGGTAAGTCATCTTTTCTCCTTGCCCTGGAACCCGAAGAGTAACGACGATTGCCGCCCATTGAGGAGGACTCGAAATAAGGCGAAACTTGATCAGTACCATAGTATGAATCGTAGCTGTACATGCTGTCATCGTACGCGTTTTGGCCGTAATAGTTGTGGTGATACTTGTTTGTAAGGTCGACCACAATAGGCTTGGCCTCAGGCATGATTAAATAAGGAATTTTGATGGGCATGTATTGAATCGAGTGATTCATAAAAGCTACTTCAAGGTCTAGGTCCATGTCAATCATGACAGACACGTTGCCAATCATAATCGGTATCGAGATGGATATATCTAACTTAAAAGTGGTGTCAGTAGTAATAGCCAAGTTTCGCAAGTTGTTCATTCCATACAACGTTTGTTGAGTTTCACTGTAACCAAAGCAAAGGATGAGGACGAGTGCCACCGCATTAGAAGCGGAGGGGCAAAGTACACCTCTTTGGTACTCTGCAGTCATCTTTCCCACTGATTAACCACGAAACACATCGCCAATGGAAGTTTCACCAATCGCGACCTAGCAAATTGTTGAGAAAGCCTTATATAAGAGCAGATCACAGCCTTTTGAGCATGACTTGTGTTGACCGACTGACCTGCTCGGACTGGATGAAACAGCATAACTAGACTTCAAACACCTACCCCCTCTCTCATTGATCATTTAGGCACGACACGGAAGTTTATTATTAGATCATCATCTTAAATCACAGTTTGTTTTGCTGCGTAATGCAAATGACCACTGATTGTTCGAGGCCATTGGTGTCATCAGGGTTGAATCTCTACTAGATCTGGTGAGGACTCATTTGGCTGGTATTCAAGCAGTTGAGTCGCGTAGGATAGTAGCAATTGGTGCCAGTAACACCTGACCGATCGCATAGTCAAATGGTCTCGGATAAACTCGAAGCCTCGTTTGGCAATTCGCGCTGCAATCTGATCGTTTTGGTGCAAAAAATTCAGCACATCGATTGCATGAGTAAAGTCTTTTGAGATTGGCACATAGTGAATCCAAGGTTTGAGTGGTGGGTAGAAGAACTCAATCCAATCAGACTCGACATTGAGCACCAGTGAGCGACATAGAAAGAGATGCTTTAAGCGAAAGCTCGCCGCTACGCCGTGAGCATTGAACAGGTATTTGTATTGACAATGCTCTTCAAACGAAACCGTCGGTGATGGCTCATCGCCTAGTGTATCCTCTTTTGATTTCCATGCTTGATTCTTTGTGTATCTGGCATCTACCAAGTCAGGTCTCGAGCGACTCAGAAAAACAATGGGATCGCGCTGAGCACTGGTACGGGAGCCTCGGAAAAAGGCAACTGGTTGCTTCTTAGACCACGGAATTTGACTCTGCTTCTTGAGCAGTGAGTCACGCATCAAGTCCCAGCGACCAATGCCAGATGGGTAAATGTCAAGGGCAGGACCACCAGACCAAAAAGTCCAAGCGGGGTAAGTGATGTCCGCATACTTAGATGCTTCTTTTGAAAACGAAAAGATGGGATATTGTTGTGATTCTTCAAAATATTTTCCTACTTGTGGGTAATCCCGTACGTTAATTACTAGGTCCATGTTTGGCAATTTAGAAATGATTTCGAGCAAAAAATGCTCAATTCCTTGACAGCGTGATGGAAACATGCACTGCTCCTCTCGATACAATCGACCCTTGATGATTTGGTAGTGAACCCCACGCTTGGAAGCAACCATCTTGTCAACTACTTCTTTCGTTATGAAGTTTCTACCGAACATTTCTTCAAAATACCGCAAATCAGATTTGATAAGTGGGGAAAAGACGTTGCAATATGTGTCTACGGATAAATCTGGTAGCGCTTCTGGCAGCTTGGTTTGACTAAAATTTCGATGAGCATCTTGAATTTGATTGTAATACTTTGACCATTTTGCATAATGAACAGAATCAATGTTAAATTCTGGTAAGTATTTAAGTTTTGAAATATCGGGGTTTTCATCTTTTTCAGTGTGATTTAAAATTGGTAAAAAATTAACCACCAATCCCAAAATAATCATTAATGTTTTAGATAACATTTTGAAAATAAAAACGAATTATTGTTATGGTGTAACATGGGCTATATAGATGGCAAAAGCACAATTTGCCACCCCAATAATGCTGTATAAGCCGGCTGTCATTCATCATTGGGCCACTATAAACAAAACAAACCAACTCTGCTGCCATCTGGTTTGCCTTGATGTGCAAATAAAATATCTGAATTTATTTAAGATTCAAATACGTCCGACTTTGCCATGGCACTTCTCAAAGTGCCGACCCATCACACTAACTAAGACTGTAACATATATTAATATATAAACATATACTTTAGTTTATTACTTTTTCACAAAAAAAGATATATAAAAAACTATAAATTGTTGTAGATAAATATATCCCAAAATAGTTTGAAATTCACAATGATGTTACTTGCAAAGTCAAGAGTTGATCATAGCTGGTAATAAAAATGAAGAAACAGGTATATTAATTCAACCATGATATTACACATTAAATTAAATCAAAACATGCAAATTATGTATGCAAAAACTTACATAAAAAATAAACAAAACATTAACTAAAAATAAATAAAAAGTGCTTTATTAAAACAAATGTGAATAATAACAATAAAATAATGTTTTAATAAAACATTTAATAGATTTAATAAATAAAAAACAAAAAGTGCAAATAAGAAAAGAAATGAGGTAATTGAGTAGAAACAAATGTTTATAATTTTTGAGAACTTTGGCTTTTTCAAGGTATTGCACATGCATTAGTGATTGACTTACATCTTGACCGGGTCGGGTATTGCCACGTCCTCAATGGGAATCATTTCGCGTAGCTCATCTAGTGAACGCACAAATCGAATTTTGCGCGCAAATTTGGAACTAGAGTATTAAATTTAAAAATTGAATTAGGTTAAGTACAATAAACAAAATATACCCAACAACCGACCTAATAAAAGGCTTGCTCATGATAATGAGTGTCTTAAGCCAAAATGTAGGATGAACAAGATAAAGGCCTTTGAGATTCTTTTTTAACTTGCGATCAATCATTTGATAGCATCGCTTGAGCCAACTGAAGGTTGGCATATTGTTGGCGGTTGTGGTACTGCCCGAACCATTCTGCACACTTCCTCCATTGTGAAGGTAGATCAGTATGTAGTCATCAGCAATCATATTGTGCAAGGTGGTCAGCACGTACCTAGCACACACAGTGGATTCAACAATCACATTACTAGCAAACAAACACTTACAAGAAGAGATTATCCATCACATAGTGATAGTCTTTGCGGGACCGGTCTGGTAGAAAGCAAGCAGAAAAAATAATGATCGCCGGACTAGAGCCTTCAATGTTGCGTCCGTTTGCACAGGCGTGCATGTATCCACCGTGCGAGATCACCTTCTTGTAAGGTTCAATCACTTTCATGTCAATGTGACGAATTTCGCCATTGCCCAGAGGCAACGACTGCCGCCAAGCTCGCTCCTCGTTGTACTCCTCTTCAGCACTCAACTCCCGTATATGATTTGGATCGGGCACACCCTCTTCTTTAGGTTTTACATTCTCGCGTGAATCATTCGATATATCTCGACCATGGAGTATTACGTCGAAATTCACCGGAACCTTCTTCTTCATGGAAGGCTGGCGGTAAAGACCTAGCACACAAATGCAACATATTTTTAGATTTGAAATACACAAAACACCAGTTGATTCGAAATATAAATTTAAAAAGTCACAAGCAGGAGGTTGGTTAGAAGAGCAGTTAGAAAGTTGATAAATTAAACAAAACTATACCTCCTATATTGCTTGAGTTCAACAAGCTATCTGCATTGAGATTATGCACCGAGAGTGGATCGGTTATCACAGGTTTCGACTGTGCACTTGTTTCTTGGCTCGTCTGGAAATTACTACTAGTCTCAGCTTGAGGGATATTAGAACTAGAAACTATAAAGTTTTCATTCTGGTCAATGTTATCCGAATCACTATTACGTCTAGTTTGGGAAATCTTCAACGGAGAGCCCATTGGTGGTTCCATGGCGGGAGGAGTGAAAGGATCGTTGGCCAAAACCAAGTCCTTGATAGTGACTTTAGGTACTACCTTTCTTCTCTGACTTCGAGTCAACGTGTTGTTGCGACTAAAGGAGGAGTTGGACAAAACCGACAAATTGCCAAGAGCATTTTCCGTTTCAGTCTCCCTTTTTGGTTCTTCCACATTCAAATCAGACCGATCAAGTAGTTCAGATTTAACTTGTTCTGTGTCACCTTCCAATGGAAGAGACTCACTATTATTAAGAGATATTTCAGGTAATTCTGTAGGTTGAATCGCCGTATCATTTTCTGACTCTCGTGGGATTTGTTCGTTAACTTGACAGTCTATTATCTCATCTAAAAGTGCCAAGAACAAATGTTAAACTCAAGAGTAAACAAAACAAAGACTCACCAGTGGAAGATTGGTGGCAATTTTGTTCTTCGTAAACAACTTGGTGCTCTTTACTTGCAACACCATCATCTGGAGGTGTGGAATGACCATTTTCTTGATCCAACTCGCCACCATTAGCCTTGCCGTTAATGGCCTCTACATTGCCCGCGTAGATGATCGATTCGGGACCAAAAGAATCAAAATCAAACTCAATCTCATGCGTGTGACTAATGCAGCTTGTGTCGGTTGGGTTCATCATAACTAGATTCTGTCCATCGGCATCCATCACAAGGATATTCTCCGGGTCGTTGCTCGGGTCGAGGTAGTCGCCAACAAACTCTCCCACAAACGAGTCATCGATGAATGAGCCGTAGTACGAGTCGGGCTGCTGAACGAACGAGTTGGGAGCACTGGACATCGAGTCGCCGCCACCATTCTCGCTTCGTTTGCCATTCTCTACGCGCAAACACCAAGTCAAACAAAAAGACGTAAAACAAAAATAAAAATAACTCAAAAGCAAATAAAACAAATGTAGAGTAAAGAAATAAGTAAGAACCAAGCATAGCAAACCTGGTGTCAGTTATCGTTGTTTAACCACCCCAACAAAACGATTAACAAGCCCACTTTCAATTCAAAAGAATATTTCTTTCAAAACTCTCTATGGAAGCAATCTTATAAAATCCACAAACTGCTGACAAAGAAAATCTTCATTAATTTGGCCATTAAAAGTGTTGCGCCAAGACAATTTATCTTCTGTATATCACCTTCTTATTGCAGAAATATGCAATTTTACATTTTTTAATGTAGAAAAATCCGAAATAGTCAAGTCAAAAACAACTTTTAATTAATTAAAAACTAAACAGAAAGTAGAAACTAAAACTAATAAAAATGGAGAGTATAATACATACCATCATTGGATCGTTGTGATTGATTGCCGGGACCGTTCAGAATAGTAGAAATAATAGGCAGGACTACCTTGCGTGAAGCAGTCAAATTATTCTGATTGTAGGTACGCAATGATTCCGCTGCAGTGATGAGCTCGAGCTCAAGCTCAGACCTCTCGATACAGGTAGCAATCTGAAGGTGGAATACAAGAGTGGTGTGAGCAAGACGTGCTTGAGCAAGTGAATCGATGCATTACCGTTCGTATCAAATGCTTGTTGGTGCAGTAGAGAGCCAGCTGACGACGCAAGTTATTCGGAATTCGGTTGTCGAGGCTCATCAGTACGATGGCATTAAAAAGACGAGGTCGTGATTCGGAGAAAATTACACTGGTCGGGGGACACTCGCTAAATGCTTTAAGCTCGCCTATGTTGTCCTTGAGGGAAAGTTCAGTCAACAAAGTTCCAGTGATAGACGAGATACAAATGGCAAGATTATTATCTGATACCGACTCAACGATTTTCATGTCTTTGCGCAACAACTCACTAAAAGACAAGCCATCGAGCGAGTTCTTTGCGTCTACCAAACGTTGGTAAACCTCGTTGCGGTCAAACAGTGAGGCATCGCTATCCGTGGGGTGCTTCATCACATCTTCAACCTTATTCACGGCTTCGTAATCTTTGGCGTTAAACCTCTTGGCGGAGTGAGAGAAACAAATTGTATCGAGCAAGATGGGGCCGTAGAGGATCAAAGCTATCTGTGAATCGTACGTCTCGGGCGCACTGTCACCAAACTTGTGATTGATATTAGATTTGAAAAACCGCAGCGCGACCAACGACGAACAGGAGCCGACAGTTGGATCAATCTTGATTTTGCTGGGATCATTCACCTGACAATCACCCTCAGAGTATCGCTTGTGATGATCGACGATCTCATCGAACTGTGCTCTTGGCAAAAGTCGTGCTATCTCCTTATTATCGTTATGATCAACAAGTGATACTAACAGTTGGGCTATCAAGTGAAAGTGTTCAGTGAGCTAAGCGCACACTCCAGAAGTTTAACATGCTACCAACCTGAAGAAGAATTCAAATCATCAAAGTTGACTTCATCGCGACAGATGAGCCACTGGAGATCAAACTGAAGCACTTGCTCAAACCAGAAAACCACCTCGCGACGCAGCCGAAGGTCCTCGCGTAGCACGTTAAGCAGTGGAATTACGATCACTTCCTAGAAAGCCAAATAGCGTCAATGACAAGAGTGCTCGGAAACCAGTAGGCTCGAAACTACCGAATCATTCTCAGTCTGCAGGGCAGTAAGCTCATGATACTTGATATACGCCAGCACGATGGCGGAAACGACAGAGTCGAGATCACAGCTTTCATTTCCAATTACGATTGAAATCTTTTTGAATTGATTTATGTCGGACTGCAGTTAAACAAATATAATTTAATTATAACAAATATAAAATGTAAAAAAGTATATCTTACCAAAGCACATCGACAAAGTTGCAAGTATTGATCCATGATTAAGTCTTATAAATTGTCGCAATCACACAAAGGAAGCCAAGAAAAGCATAGAGTAGAGCGTCGAACCGAACATGGGATAATGAGCTTAAGAGGTCAATCGTAAGATGGTTGATAGTAGTATAGGCGGTTCAAGAACTGCATTCAAGAGTACTTGCAGTAGCTGTCAGACTGCAAAGAGAACATGCACACATATAAAATCAACAATCGAAGTGAGAGAAGAGGATGCAGGTGGCCAGGGGGCAATAAAACGCCTTCAAATATAATGGAAACGAGTGATATTGTGAGACAAGTCAGAATCAAAGAAAAGATATATAAGTGGCACTCGACAAAATGAACAGAGAAAAGAAGCAGACAAGTAGAAATGGCTAATCAAAGTGGTAAGTCAATCACGAGAGAAAAGCGGGTCGAAGCAATATTTCCAATCGACCTGGTGACGTCTGGTACTCAGTGGTCATCGTCTAATTGAAGCAACGTAGAAGCTAGCCATCGCTTACCAGTCATTATAAATCACACAATGACTTTTTGTGATAATTTTAAATTTAGATTCAACAAATTTTAACCAATATATAAACAAAAAATGTACCAAAGTGATTTCTAATATTTTTGTTGCGATCGGCACCGTTTTAATTAACAAAAATCTACAGTAATAGGATGAGAAAACTGGCTTTATATACAAGACAGTATTTTCTCCATCTACAACAATTTTATAATATTTTTGCATTAAGAATAAGCTAACTAAATTCTTTTGTTTTCGACTGAAACCAAAGTAGAAGTTGGTTGCGGTTAATGCCACTAATAAGCGTCAACAACGCTGATTGATGCTTTAATGAACAGGTGACCAAATGAACAAAAATAACTTTACAGATGTGGGTGATTGAGTGAGTAAAAGAAATAGTTGTGTTTACCGGTCAGATTGGTAAATATTTGATCAGAAAAGAAGAACATCTGATAGAGAGCTGAGCCATCACTCAAGTGATGTTAGGAGGCGCGGCCTGTGCGGGTGTCGAGTGTAATTACCCGACCAACTATTAGCAATGGGAGTTTACCAGATAGAATACTACTGGACAGTGGCCACCGCAACGTAATTGAGTAAATTGATTGAGCACGGTCGCGCCGAGAGGTTGTAGAAAAGAAATTTTTGGCACGTTTGATGTCAGTTTTGAAGAGCATGGACAGCTACCAAACCAGGTGTAGTTTTAATCAAAAAAGTAGATTCAGCATAGACTAGAACAATTTTGAAACTGTGTGGATGTCAAGCGATAGCTGTAGAAGTATTGCTAGCAGTATAGAACACCGAAGCCATAGTGGCTATCATTCACCCACATCCTGCGACAAAAAATAGCTACACTAGTTAGCATTACTAAGTGTCAGTGAGAAATGGCCGCGATAGAAGAAACAAGCAGAAACGAAAAATATGGTTTGACAGATGGATGAAACCGAGCGACAAGTGCATGGATAGAGCGAGTAGTGCAAATGTAGGCGCGTAGCACACTAGCCGGACTGGGTGATGCAAAAGTGCGGTGACCAATGTCCAACCGGCTCCCACCATTGCCTTCCACGATGTTTGTGGCATGATGATTCACATACCTTGCACAATGAGGCTAATGAAGTGGAGTGCAAGAACACGGATGGTGAGCCGGCATCGGAGTGAAGCACGATCACGGGGCACTGAGGACCATTTACGTCGTAGTGGGAAAATTGTGTGCACGACCATGGGTGGTGCGCAGTGGGACGTTGAGAACTTATTAGATTAGCCACCACCACACAAGAGGCCACTATCTCTCAGATGACCAGTTGACGCGGCGTGCAAGTGTCGACTGGTGCTACTTTGGTGGCGCCTTACCAAGCACTAACATCACAAGAAGCAGTGCCAAGTGGATGTACACAACTCCACTTAGGAAGCGTAACAAGTTAGAAAATAGTGTGGCCTACCCAACGTGAGTAAAGAAAGCAACAACAGATAAGCCACACCATCTTTAAACTTGTTCCAATCCCAAACTCTACTTCTCCTCCCAGTTTGGCAGAGTAGTACTGGTATACGTATTAGAGTGGTAGTCGAAGCGATAGCGCCTAGTTAGTAAAATCAAAGAGGTGTGGTTAATCTCTTGTGTCCATTAGATAGGCCACACCTTTTTCTAGTTTTTGCGCTTCTACTCCTCTTTGCACTCACAGCCAATAGCTATATATTTGGTAGCGTCATCTGTGAACGGCTCACTAGTTCACTGTCACTGGGGCGTTTTGTGTGTGCGTGTGTGTTGTCTGTTTGATCTGATGCAGTGAAGGTGCACTGGTGCTCACCCAATCCTTGGACAATTTCTCTCACTGACACGACCTACCTCCGACTTCATTACTTTCCGCTCGGAACCATGGCCAGTCAGACGCAAGGTATTCAACAGCTCTTAATCGCTGAAAAGAAAGCTGCCGAAAAAGTAAGCAATGAATTTGAGTTTGGCTCACTTATTTCTGACAAGCAACTTTTCTCTCAAGGTTCAAGAAGCCCGTAAGAAGAAGGCTCGCCGTCTGAAGCAAGCCAAAGAGGAGGCCACTGTCGAGATAGAGCGATTTCGCAATGAACGCGAACGAGCATTTCGCGAGTACGAGAGCAAACACATGGGCTCAATGTAAGTTGAAATAACATGTTTTTGTTTTTTATTCAAAAAACTTTTTTTGTTACCAGGGACACCATCAAAGATTCGATTGAGCGCGATACACTGGTTAAGTTAGAAAATATGAACAAATCGGTGACCACGACCAAAGAAATTGTCATCAAGGATCTTCTTACACGCGTGATTTGCGATGTTCAGCCGAAGCTGCATACTAACCTTCGTCTGTCTGAGGTCTAACCTTTGATCTCTGGTATCGCCACTAACTAGTGATTTCAAACTTGTTTTTTTATTTATAATCAGATTTGTTTTTTTATTTTATTCTTCAAGTTGCATTATGTTTGTTATAATTTTTTCATTACACAGATCACCATAGGATTAGTTTGGTGATGATTGTTAACTATCTCTTGTGAAGTATATATAGCCAAGAAGACAAAAGTCGAGTGTTTGCGCATATGAAATACCTACAATAGAGCAATAAAAATCACCTTTGATCATCTCAATCAAGTGATTAATGTAGCGTAAACTGTGCTTCATTCTATTTGTTCCATAATAAACCAATTATATTTCAACAACAAATATAACATGGTTTGATATAACAATTATCTATTTATAATAGATAAGAGATTTATTATAAGTTTCAACAGAATTTCCACATGTGCCCAAAGTTGACGAGAAATTTAATGTATCACAGAGTGTTGAATGGACCCAGAATAAAAATCCAAACTGTGCCCAGCAGATAAAGTGTAAGAAAAGGGGGAAGATCAACAGTATCAAAAATTTAAATATATATGAAAAAATAAAATAATAAATTATAATAAAATAAAAACAAACAGTAATCATCAAAGGCAACCGTTGGTGGTCAACCAATGTTAACAGATGTGTAATCATGTATTTAATAGTGGAAAACTAGAATGTTGCAATAGGAGAATATCACGTGACTTTTAAGAAATGGTCATAGAAAAGAGTAGTGAAAGGGGAAGTAATCAAAGGCTAAGGCACCATCGAGATGAATTGCTCAATGTTGGTGTTCAGTGCGGGGATGAACAAATCGTCCATGTTGGGAATCACAAAGTAGTTGAAAAACTCATTGCATAGCTTCTTCTCGATAAAGTTGGTCACGTATGACATGTTGACGTCGTGATCTCCTAGTTTGGGTTTAGCGGTGATTTGCAGAGTGGGATCCGGTCGGAAACCATACCAAAGACGATCGCTCGGTGGTTCGGGAATGTTGATAGCTGTGCAAGTAAGAGAGAATTGGGAGACATCTAGACTAACTTGGCTAGCCATCATCTTACCTAGAGTGCCATTGAGAGAGTTGATCTGCACAGTTAGCATGATTGACATCTTGGAGACACTGTCCAGTGCCTTCTTGAACAAATTGATTTGGCTCGCCTTGGTAGTGATCTTGCTCATCCACCGAATCAGCTTTTTCTGCTTCTCATCAGTGTCGGCGTCGTCTGGGTCAGCAGGTGCCGTCTCCGGTTCTTCATCTTCTGAGCTGGTGACAATCGAGTCCAGGTCTGAGTCGTTGTCACAGATCTCCTCTTTTCCATCAGGCACTAAACCAGATGGAGTTGCCGAAACGGAACTGCGGTACTTGTACCCACCCCAATGACGAAAATTGTTTGGTTTCTTCCTTCCGAGATCCGAGGTGTCCATACTACTCTCATTAGTGCTCACCTCCACTGCTTCTGTCTTGAGTTTCATTAGATTGATCTTTGTCTCGAGAGTCATAGTGAAACCACCTAGACATAAAAAACAATACTACAAAATCTAACAAAAAATCGAATCAAGTACGATACCTGAATAACTGACATCAAAATCAATCCAGAGACCGGCGTCATCCACAACGGGAACAGATGGAACCGAGTTGAACTTGGGCAGAGTGTCTCCAATATCAATCTCAGTAATGGTCAACGACTCCATAAAGTAGGGAAGCCGAAGCCGACGAAGCTTTCGTTGCAGTTTTTTTGCGATATAAGCACTCCAGTTAGGTTTGTTCAGAATATCAAAAGACAGTCGGTTAAGTAATACATTGAACCAGGTGAGAGGAGTCATCATTCCAGGACCACCTGGACCAAGACCAAGTCCCTCGGCATTGAGCACGTTAGTGCGCATAAACGAGTGGTAGTTTAGTCGACGAGTTAAAATGGTCAAATACTGTTGACTTGTGACTTCGCTTTCAAGCAATTCCTGTTCCAAGTTTTTCATCGACTCATTGGCAGAGTCAGCTAGTGATAGGATAGAACTCTTGGCAGAATTGGAGCACTTGGTGCCGCTCGTAGTAGCTTCAATCGAGCTGCGAAGAGCCCAAAACCACTCCTCCTTTTCTCGACATGTGCGAGCAAAGATAACCAACTTGTGGCTGGTGGGATAATTGCGGTCTGCAGTTGCCCCTGACTCGCTCTCCTTGCCAATCACTGTGTAAGCTCCATTGCCATCATCGTTGAATTGAATGCAAATGGGATACTTCTTGTTCCAGATGTACTTAGTCCGGTTACGCACGTTTTGGGTCATGTGAAGCGTAACAACCTTGTGGTTGAGCCGAGCTAAGTCAATGATGCGTTGTGTAGCAAAGTTGGGCATGTTTCGATTCGAATCAAGAGAAAGCTGTTTCAGCCTTTTTTCGTTTAACTCTTGACTAAGGGTAAAGACGTACAGCTTGGAACCATTTAGCATCATGTAAACTGAACGCGACCGGAAACCGCTTTTCTCACGATCCTCATAGTCGCCAATAAACTCGTCGACCCAGCCCATGTACACATTGCCTTCGGCAGTTGCACCCGGCACTTGAGCTAAGTTAAGAAATGGTTGTGCTCGTCTTGAAGTCGACCTAGTCCGCCTCAACGATACACCTTCCGTTTGACCATTAGTGCGTCGTTTTGACTCAGAATCACTCGACTTCATCAAAAAGAAGTTAGTGATCACATAAAGAATGCTCATCACAAACACCAACAAAGTGAGGAGAATGCCAAGAATGAAGCCACTGAAGAAGGATGATAATGATTTGGATAAGAAACAAAACAGAAGAGTGACAACAAAGACGATGGCAAAAAGGCCGTAGATAAAAGATGAAGAAATCCATGACTTCCACAAGGACTGACGTGTGGTCTCAGTCTGCTTGGTGTTGCTTCCACACACATCAGAGTTAGATGTGTCGGGTAGAGGATCATCGAGTAAGCAGTCAACCGAGTTGGACGAAGAGGAGGCAGTCGAGTCGAGCACGTCATCGTTCACTGAGTGTGTCTCACCTCCAACAGGCGAGTCGCGACGTGAGCTTGTAGCCGCTCGCCGACGCAGCGTTGGGTTGGCATTGGTTGTGCTTGCAGGTGGTTGCATCAAGATGGAGCAAACCTGGTCATCGTCAAAAATATTCTCTTCATTCTTCATTAATTTACGAAACGATATCATTGAGCGCGAAGAGGACATTTTGAGCCCTTTACTAGATAGATTCTTTGTGGGGCCATTGGTGGGCAAGACTTGAGTGTCATCCAAATTCAAATGTTCAGTGGAAGCTGATCGAGATCGAGCCGGGGTAGTGGTGGTCGAGGTAGTCTTCGTTAGCGATGAAGTGAACGGAGAGAGGAATGCAGCCAAGTTAGAGCCACCATTGCTGTTAGACACCGAAGTGGTTGGTGCTGGTGTCGAAAAGCTGAATGAACCTGACTTAACCGGCGAGATGATCTTCATCAAGTTGTTCACTCCTTTGGAGGCATCATCTTTCTCCGCCTTAGCCTTCTTGCTCTTTTCAGTTTGTTTACCCTTTTTCGAGTCCTTATCCCATTTGAAGATCATCTCTTTATTTTTCTTGTCCTTGGTGCCATTGGAGGAGACAGGATCGATCAACTCGGTCTCTTCGGTGTCGGCCAGTGGGGCCACCAGTAAGAAACTGGGTGTCACAATGCCCGTCTGTGGTTGATCGCTGCAAGTGGTACACTACAATTGCACATTGGCGCGAGGTGGAGTGGTACGATGCACAGCGATCACAGATAAAGATGCCGTTACAGTGGTGGTTGGAACGGTGGACAATATTATAAATAGAAAAACATAATTACGTGTTAGTCAGTACGGTACAGCAATACTAGGCACGGGATTAGATACCGTTACTTGGCCACCGGAGGCAGCGCTCACGCCACAGTTACTGCCGACCTTGCTTTCCTCGCCAGTAGACCGCTTCTCAGTTCGTAGTCGATCGCGTAGAACGTTCAAGTGACTCAACTTCATCTCATTGAACCAAGTGCCAGCAGTAGATGGGTTAGGCGACACCACCGCTGGCACTACCAGAGCTGGAGTCGCAGGCGCACTCGAAGCCTTGGACACGTGTTGATTAGCAGTGGTCGTCAATGTAGGTGATGCCGATATGCCGATGCTTATCGAGACGACACTGGAGTCATCCAACTCTTGTAGGTCTCCTGAAGTGGTCTTCTCAGATGAACCTTCCGCCTTGTTCACTTTATATACGGTGGTGTTAGTAGAGGCACTGGTGCTCGAGGTAGATACGGAAGAGCTCGACAGTGTGAAACTTTCTTGCAGCTGTCGAACAAACTTGTCCACTTTGGCACCCACTGTTTCGGTACTCTTTTTTCTCTTCTTTTTGCTATCGACCGGATCAAAAAGAGTACTCTCAGAGACCTCTAGTGCAATTGTAGGAGGCAAGCACTCGACACCATCGTTTAAATTGCTGCTAACACTACTATCACCACAATGCGAAATGGATTCTTCAAACACCTCTTCCGGCGAGTCACTATCCGGTTCGATATCGGCAGAGGAGTGACCAACCAAGAGTTGAATAGAAGAATCCTCTGTAGAAGTAGAGACATCCCCGAGTGTTTCATCCACTGCAGCTGAGGTAATCGAGGCAGACGAGGAGGCTGCCCTGAATCGAATGCTTAGGTTCTTTGCCATCGTCGCCGCATTCAGTAGTTCGAGCAAAAAACAACAACACGGCTAATGATCCTCGATGACGCGCAACAAGGTAAAGTCGATTTGAACTCGAGCCGTTATGGTTATTCACAAATGTTGACATTTGATCAGGAAACAGGCATCGATAGAGATTGAATGTGCAATCAAACCGATGGCAGTAAGTTAACGTATCACCAACCGTAGAATGTGTTTGTGCAACTACGATGGTACACGTTCTGGGAGAAAGATAAAAATAGAAACAATAGGGTTAATTGATGTGCTTCCCATAAAGTGGAAGATGTACCAAGATCAAGATCGATTGATGAGAAAGTTCCATATAGCAAACAAGACAGTGAAGGAAGCAAGAATGGCAAGTTAGCGGTTTAACAGTGATGGGAGCAAAGAGTAAATATCTGACACAAGTCGACAGGGAAAGTAAGCATTGGTGGCGGGCAATGCGCCTCTGTGGTGGCCACACTGGTCGTGGGATCTGCCAACGATGGCACTCCTGTCTTGGCGCCACCAAAAGCCTTGCTCGCCACTGATCTCGCAGTACAGGAAATAATAGTGCCGATGCCGAGCCAAACACACAGCACAACAATTAAAACGCAATCGCATAGTGCGGCATTGCTCGATTAAGAGAAGCAGCCAGTGGCGACAGTCGTGGTAGGTTCATGCCGTGACAGTGCACGCGACCTGTTGACGTGTGCCACTGGGTAACCCAACATTATGCGCACTTGAACTGCACGAGCACTTTTCGCTGAGCTTTTCGGTCTTTGGGAAAAAAAGACACTTGGAGTGAGTTTTTAGAGAAACTTTTGGTGGCGATTGACTGAGAATGAGGTGAGGAAAAGATTTGTTGGTGAAAAAAGTTGATTTGAAGATGGGTCTTTTTTGGTCTTATGTTCGGTCCCGATAGAGTTTTCGAATCGAAAAAAGGATGGTCCCAAATGGCTGTGATGAGCCCAAGCCGAGTTATTCCTGTTTTTGTGATTC